>CM040405.1:80597335-80642335 GCA_022702515.1 Ilyophis sp. 1 JC-2022
CCTCTCTGCCTCTCTGCCTCTCTGCGCCTGCCTCTGCCTCTGCCTCTGCCTCTGCCTCTGCCCCTGCCCCTGCCCCTGCCCCTGCCCCTGCCCCTGCCCCTGCCCCTGCACCTCTGCCTCGCAGTACATGCCATGTTGTCCTTCCTGTTAAGTTAATGCTGGGATGCCTTTAGGCCTCAGGGAGAATAAATCTCATAAGACGCTTATGGAGTGAGTCTGCGGTGGGTCGGATCAATCAAGATAAGTGACCAGCATCAATTCTGCAAATCGCAGTCCTTTGTGGACACTTTCAAAATGTGCAGTAATAAAAACCATAATGGCAACAGATAGATAACTCTGTCCAAGACATGGATAACTCACATGCAGTTCGGGTGAGTTCATTATGTGACTGTTGTCAATTCGGGCTCCTTTTGATAAAGAACGATAAGCATAACTGCATTCCTTGAAATGGCCTATCTTTCCTGTTATCTAATGGCATTTTAATCAGGTCAGTTACTTCTCCCAACGAATCGTGCGCTCTTGTAAATGTTGTAATTGGAGGCGGTGAATCAAGCAAAACTCAACTCTGATTTATAACTGTCCTGCGTACAGTGCACTGTGTCTGAATCAGAGCCGTATCTACTGCGCCCTGTTTCCTGCGTACAGTGCACTGTGTCTGAATCAGAGCTCTATCTACTGCGCCCTGTCTCCTGCGTACAGTGCACTGTGTCTGAATCGGAGCCCTATCTACTGCGCCCTGTCTCCTGCGTACAGTGCACTGTGTCTGAATCGGAGCTCTATCTACTGCGCCCTGTCTCCTGCGTACAGTGCATTGTGTCTGAATCGGAGCTCTATCTACTGCGCCCTGTCTCCTGCGTACAGTGCATTGGCAGAAGTGCGCTGTTTAAGGTGTGCTGTTTAGCACGCAATGTGCAGACCGCAAAAAAATATCCACCATACTATTTTCCAACCGTACTGTAGAAGTCTTGTAAGACGTCCCACCCTGGCACGGCCACGTCACGTGTTGTTTTTGTTGTATTTGAAGAAAAACGTCAGTGAAGCTGCACCTCATTTTATAAAACGAAGCTGCGCATCATATTTATGCGACCAAAATGTTAGTGTACTTCTTGAAAAGTATGCTCCTGAATATGTAATATATATATATATGTAAGTGCATCATACGGGGGGTTTTAAGTATACTAAGTATGTCTACTCAACAAGCCTACCTACTAGTATGGAAGGGTGCAGATTGGGACAGCCTTTGTTACTCTGCAATCTCCCAGCATGCTTTGGGTCACAGCCTTCCTCCAGAGCTACACTGGCTGTAAAACTCAAGCCGGAGAACCGGGAGATCTGCCAGCGACCGCGGCCGGGACATCGGCCATAAACCATCAACCAAAAACGGCACAGAGAGGGGCCTGTTCTCTTTTTACTGTTCACCTGCGGCAACCAATAAAAACGTTTGACACGGAAATAAAAGACTTTGAATTAACCAGAGGTGAAGGACTATGACATAACACTGGAGGTCAGGCGAATCCTGATTTAACTATTTATGCACTTGTCTTCTGGTTCTAAGTCGCTCTGGATAAGAGCATCTGCCAAACGCCAGTAATGTAATTGCTCCCCCTCCCCCAAAATCACAGGCCCAGTGGTACGTCCCGTTCCATTTAAGCTCTGGCCATGGTAGAGGTGGAGCTACCCATAACTGAAATAAATAAATAACTAGAATGGCACACAGACAGATGCTACACCCGCGTGTGCGCTGATCTCGACCCTGAGGGGGGATACAACTTTGATATTGCGCTGTGAAGTCGGGCTGTCAATTTCCACAAAGTTTCATCACAATCGGAGTAGAATTGTTTGAGTTATGGATGATAGGGACACAAACAAACACAGACAGACAGACAAGAGCGAAAACAATACCCCCTGCTTGCGCTACGTGCACGGGTGTAATAAAATATATAATTAATTATATAATAAATTAAATAATATATATATAATAAATTATTCCGATGATTTCAGTAAGATGGCTGCCGCAGCGTGGTGCTTACCAGGTGCAATACTACGCTACGCAGTAAAATGTGCTAAACAGTGTTCATTTTACTAATAGAGTACATATGAGTCCAACTGGGACCATATGTACTCTGTCAGAGTTGATTTAACACTGAACATTTTACTGTGTATGCAGTTTTTTTTCACATTGGCTCATCTTTATCTTTATCCATTACACAGAGAACAACTCATTAACTCAGTGAAATTCCTCGTATGAATAATAACATATGTGACCAGGAACGTCTGATTCTGATTATGATTAAATATATAGAGAAGTTGTACATTAGGAATATGCGGGAATATTGGAAAATAACAATTTTACATCAGTAATTCCTTAAATCCGACTTCTGTATTTGGATGGCATTACTATTGTGATGATAAATTAATATTGTAATGATTAATATATGTTTAATCTGATTGAAATATGTATTTGAAATACTTTAAAAGCTGGTAGAATTTCAACCTGCTTCTGCAGAATCCAGAAAATGTATAATGAGACACCTTACTGATCGAAGCCTCTAAAAAAAACATGCCCGCACACACACACACACACACTCACACATGCACGCACACACCCTCACCCTATATATGTATTCAAATATGCATGTAGTCAAACATGTATTTGAATTTATACTCTTTACATGCCTGAAAAACACTGAAAACATTCCACTCAGATCCACAGTCATTCCCCACTAAACATGATCTTAACCAAAATGTGCATTCAAATGAAAGAAGAGTTTGTTTTCAAAAAAATTTCTGGTGTTATAATTTTTTTACAGGGTTATTATTTGCCTCAGGTATGGTGATTTATGTTATGTAATAGCTTCTAGACATTTGAGTTTGCAGAGACATTTGCATTTTAGATATTTGTATTTTAGACATTTGTATTTCAGTTTACGAAAGGGCTTTGGGAATGTGCAAAATAAAACAACAGAAAATGAGAAATACAATAAAATGCTATAAAATGCACTGTTCTTCTGGCCGTGAGACATGCCTGTGTACGGGAGGCTATTCGGCCAGAGAGTAATGAGACATGCCTGTGTACGGGAGGCTATTCGGCCAGAGAGTAATGAGACATGCCTGTGTACGGGAGGCTATTCGGCCAGAGAGTAATGAGACATGCCTGTGTACGGGAGGCCATTCGGCCAGAGAGTAATGAGACATGCCTGTGTACGGGAGGCCATTCGGCCAGAGAGTAATGAGACATGCCTGTGTACGGGAGGCCATTCGGCCAGAGAGTAATGAGACATGCCTGTGTACGGGAGGCTATTCGGCCAGAGAGTAATGAGACATGCCTGTGTACGGGAGGCTATTCGGCCAGAGAGTAATGAGACATGCCTGTGTACGGGAGGCTATTCGGCCAGAGAGTAATGAGACATGCCTGTGTACGGGAGGCTATTCGGCCAGAGAGTAATGAGACATGCCTGTGTACGGGAGGCTATTCGGCCAGAGAGTAATGAGACATGCCTGTGTACGGGAGGCTATTCGGCCAGAGAGTAATGAGACATGCCTGTGTACGGGAGGCTATTCGGCCAGAGAGTAATGAGACATGCCTGTGTACGGGAGGCTATTCGGCCAGAGAGTAATGAGACATGCCTGTGTACGGGAGGCCATTCGGCCAGAGAGTAATGAGACATGCCTGTGTACGGGAGGCTATTCGGCCAGAGAGTAATGAGACATGCCTGTGTACGGGAGGCCATTCGGCCAGAGAGTAATGAGACATGCCTGTGTACGGGAGGCTATTCGGCCAGAGAGTAATGAGACATGCCTGTGTACGGGAGGCCATTCGGCCAGAGAGTAATGAGACATGTCTGTGTACGGGAGGCCATTCGGCCAGAGAGTAATGAGACATGCCTGTGTACGGGAGGCTATTCGGCCAGAGAGTAATGAGACATGCCTGTGTACGGGAGGCCATTCGGCCAGAGAGTAATGAGACATGCCTGTGTACGGGAGGCCATTCGGCCAGAGAGTAATGAGACATGCCTGTGTACGGGAGGCCATTCGGCCAGAGAGTAATGAGACATGCCTGTGTACGGGAGGCTATTCGGCCAGAGAGTAATGAGACATGCCTGTGTACGGGAGGCTATTCGGCCAGAGAGTAATGAGACATGCCTGTGTACGGGAGGCTATTCGGCCAGAGAGTAATGAGACATGCCTGTGTACGGGAGGCTATTCGGCCAGAGAGTAATGAGACATGCCTGTGTACGGGAGGCTATTCGGCCAGAGAGTAATGAGACATGCCTGTGTACGGGAGGCCATTCGGCCAGAGAGTAATGAGACATGCCTGTGTACGGGAGGCCATTCGGCCAGAGAGTAATGAGACATGCCTGTGTACGGGAGGCTATTCGGCCAGAGAGTAATGAGACATGCCTGTGTACGGGAGGCTATTCGGCCAGAGAGTAATGAGACATGCCTGTGTACGGGAGGCTATTCGGCCAGAGAGTAATGAGACATGCCTGTGTACGGGAGGCTATTCGGCCAGAGAGTAATGAGACATGCCTGTGTACGGGAGGCCATTCGGCCAGAGAGTAATGAGACATGCCTGTGTACGGGAGGCCATTCGGCCAGAGAGTAATGAGACATGCCTGTGTACGGGAGGCTATTCGGCCAGAGAGTAATGAGACATGCCTGTGTACGGGAGGCTATTCGGCCAGAGAGTAATGAGACATGCCTGTGTACGGGAGGCTATTCGGCCAGAGAGTAATCTTCCACGCGGTGTATGACTCATCGCCTGCGTGTGCGACCTGCGGAGGATTAGGCCACTTGACCCAAAAACAAACAGCCTTTTCTCGCCTGTCATCTCAGGAATGAGACGCCACGATGGATACTAACTGTGGCCCTGTGGCAGTTGGCATCCTTTGCAAACGCACACACAGAAAGATTTTTAAAAAACATCGTACGAAAGCACTCCAGTATGAACTCAGCAAGGAAGGAATGATAGAAGAACAGGTTGAATACAGATATTCAGCTTTTCAGACTATGCGGAGTGAGAAGGATGAAGAAGATTGCTTCCATTGTACTCAACTGTAGAGGGTATACAGTGAAAACACAAGAATATACAGACAATTAATGATGAGAGTCCTAGAGATGCAGCACAGATTCTTTGGACTACCCAGATACTCAACTCCATGTTCTTCTCATCAAAAGTCTCACACGTCGCTGAAGCTGAAACCTTCCAATTTAATGCACATTTCCAAATTTTCAAAGGTGTGTGATCAAATAACAGCACTTTGGAAATGGCCACCTGTTACCAACCAGAACCTCCTGCAGTTAAGAAATAGGGAAGAGCGAAGGAACATAGGAGCTTAATATCTTGTGGGAATAAACAATCTGTGGACGTATGTCCCCGATTGTTCACCAGATTCTGACTCCATAGCGACCTTCTCCCATAATGTTTTGTAAAAAGAGTGTTCCGTCCTGCAGGAATGGGATGG
Organism: Ilyophis sp. 1 JC-2022; assembly: GCA_022702515.1. Taxonomy (NCBI): domain Eukaryota; kingdom Metazoa; phylum Chordata; class Actinopteri; order Anguilliformes; family Synaphobranchidae; genus Ilyophis; species Ilyophis sp. 1 JC-2022. The sequence goes on from CM040405.1 coordinate 80,602,801, forward strand.
TCAGCTCTCTGGTATAAGTGAACATTATGCCCTTCAAAAATTTTAATAAAAATAAATGTTTTTTTTGCATAACTTTCGTATCGCAAGCTAAAGCTCGCCAGGGTGGTTGACAAGTGGTCAGCCTCATAGTCTTGCCTCATAGTCTTGTAGGACTACACTTCCTCTCTCTAGAGCTTTGCTCCTCACTGCTGTCTCGTAGTCTTGTAGGACTACGCTTCCTCTCTCTAGAGCTTTGCTCCTGACTGCTGTCTCGTAGTCTTGTAGGACTACGCTTCCTCTCTCTAGAGCTTTGCTCCTGACTGCTGTCTCGTAGTCTTGTAGGACTACGCTTCCTCTCTCTAGAGCTTTGCTCCTGACTGCTGTCACGTAGTCTTGTAGGACTACGCTTCCTCTCTCTAGAGCTTTGCTCCTTACTGCTGTCTCGTAGTCTTGTAGGACTACGCTTCCTCTCTCTAGAGCTTTGCTCCTTACTGCCGTCTCGTAGTCTTGTAGGACTACGCTTCCTCTCTCTAGAGCTTTGCTCCTGACTGCTGTCACGTAGTCTTGTAGGACTACGCTTCCTCTCTCTAGAGCTTTGCTCCTGACTGCTGTCTCGTAGTCTTGTAGGACTACGCTTCCTCTCTCTAGAGCTTTGCTCCTCACTGCCGTCTCGTAGTCTTGTAGGACTACGCTTCCTCTCTCTAGAGCTTTGCTCCTGACTGCTGTCTCGTAGTCTTGTAGGACTACGCTTCCTCTCTCTAGAGCTTTGCTCCTTACTGCCGTCTCGTAGTCTTGTAGGACTACGCTTCCTCTCTCTAGAGCTTTGCTCCTTACTGCCGTCTCGTAGTCTTGTAGGACTACGCTTCCTCTCTCTAGAGCTTTGCTCCTTACTGCCGTCTCGTAGTCTTGTAGGACTACGCTTCCTCTCTCTAGAGCTTTGCTCCTCACTGCTGTCTCGTAGTCTTGTAGGACTACGCTTCCTCTCTCTAGGGCTTTAAAGCACTTTCACTTCTGTTACAAGCACTTGCGTTGGTGTTTTAAGCCGCTCTGGATGAATGCATCTGTAAATTCCAGGAAGGTAAAGTAATACTGTATAATAAATAAAGTTCTGACCCAAATGACGCATCTCGAGGACAGACGGATCCAAAGTGAAATTTTGGAGACGGAATGAAGGGAGGGAGAGAGGTGAGGATCGGGAACGTTCTGCGGAGCCGGGGAGCGGTTACGGAGCGCCAGATGGAACGTTTCCAGGCTCAGATGTTACAGATTAACCTGCCTGACATACGAGACTTTAGAGCTGCGTCAGGAATCCTGGAATATCGTCATTCCAGATGGTTGGACGTTCCTCTGTTCTGGTTCCTGAGAGGGAAGGTGATATTCCCAGATGCTCGTGTCCGTGCCCGCAGGAGAAGATGGCACAAACCCAAGAAAGAGGGAAGCACGGATTTTTCATAATATCTTAAGATTAATCCTCAAATACTGATTTTAAAACCTGTTGTCTCCGGGGTCCATGAATGCTCTGCTTTACTGCTGATCATTCTCCCCTGCTGTCAGCTGGCAAAACCTCTTTCTTATGATAACCCTTCCCTTACGAGGGAGAGCTAGTGCAGCCGCTGATATTAATGAATCAGCTGTTTGTTGTCTTACATAACGGTATCGCCTAGATCATAGCATCGCTCACAGGTGAATCTGAATAAAATGATACAGTGGGAGGGAAGAGAGATCAGCCCTGATACTTTTTACAGTCTAGTTTAATTTAATTTTATCCTTTTTTCTCTCTCTTTTTATTTTATTTTTACAGGCCACTAAATGTAGAGCGATGTTTTGAAGCCAGCTGGCTGTGCGTCCGCTGGGGTTATGTTCTCTGGACGGCGGCCCGTCTTGACCACGTTGCGAGAGAAAAGAAAAGAAAAAAAGGAGGAAGAGGAAATGATTAATTTCCCCTCTTCTCTCTCCAGTGTGCGGACGAGACCGGCCTGTGAGACTCTTCTCTCTCTCTCCAGCGTGCGGACGAGACCGGCCTGTGGGACTCTTCTCTCTCTCTCTCTCCAGCGTGCGGACGAGACCGGCCTGTGGGACTCCTCTCTCTCTCCAGCGTGCGGACGAGACCGGCCTGTGGGACTCTTCTCTCTCTCTCCAGTGTGCGGACGAGACCGGCCTGTGGGACTCCTCTCTCTCTCCAGTGTACGGACGAGACCGGCCTGTAAGACTCCGTATATTTTACATTTACAGCATTTAGCCGACGCTGTTATCCAGAGCGACTTAAAATAAGTGCAAGCAAAGGCCCAGATTCCTAAATCACCAGCACATCCCAAGGAGTGATTCATGAGAAATGCAATGGGGTCAGACCATAAAACACTGGTGACAGGTAATCCTTTATCAATAAAATGAACCTGTGTAAGGGAAGGTAGAGAGGGCTTTTTTGGGGGGAATAGGGGAATACAGGGTAGATAGAGGGGGGATGTGGAGAATTAGGGTGGGGAGCACAGTGCCCCCCCCCAGTACAGATGTGTAAACCCAGACATGCGCTGTTATGGAGGACGGAGAGTCATGCTATTTCCATGCGAATTCCCAGCAAGAGAATCAAAGGCAGAATCTGTACAAGCAGCGATTGCTAAAATAAATCTCTCTTTAAAAAAAATGCAGCTAGAGCTGCAAGATCTGCAATGGCTGCCGGAGACAGGAGACAGACGACTCAAACTATTTATTTTCTGCAGTTTTTGTCATGTTGAGAGCTTTCTTCTTTTCTGCTATATTTGATTTATAGTGGTGTCATTCATATACATTTACATACATATGTATGCCCCCCCCCCATTCCCACACACACAGGCACATGCATACACACAGAAATGCATCCCCACACGTCGGTTTTCCTTCCGCGGCGACAACCCCCCCCCCGAGCACTCTGATTGGCTCTGTGATTGATGACAGGCCAATCAGGTGTAATTTACACGGTAGGAATGAAACCCCTCGAGGCTCAGAGATTGTGGGGTGAGGGGGGTGTGCGGGGGTCTCCCAGTCTGGGCTCGCTGGCTGCAGAGGGGCATGCTGGGTAAAAGAACGCTTAAGGACTGGGGAAGGTGGTGTTTATAGCGCGGCCGTTACTTCACCGGGGTTACTTCACCCACCTACGGCGGGAATAGCTGCAGAGCTTCCATCATCCGTCTGTCCTTCGTCACAAGAGAGGGATTAGGAATCTGTCTGATCTCCACCACCCCCTCGCTCGCTCTCGCTCTCCACCACCCCCCCGCTCGCTCTCGCTCTCCACCACCCCCCCCACACCCTCCAGAACCGTACCGGAAAAAATAACAAGGTGCAATGACACCCCCACCACCCCCACCCCCACCAAGTCTGTCTAGATCTAATATCTGAAGAAAAAAAACATGTAGTGAAAAAACAGATTGTGTGAGATTGAAAGGCTGGGCAGAAGAGACGGCGGCAGCCATTTTAAAGCCATATGGCGTAAAGACGTCATTTCTGCATCGCTGCTCAGAATGGGACGACAGACAAGACAGCCAAGTAACAATAACATATTATCAACGTTATAAAATCAAATCTACAGTGTTTGATGTGTTAATGTAACCCAAAGGAATTCACGTCAATCTACAAAGTCAGCACACAAAATGGTTTTCATAAAAAACAGACGTTGTTACAACTTGCCCCCAACATGAAATCTGTCCACATGACTGTCATTCGTCTGTTTCCACCCCCATTTCATTAGACCTTTAATGGATTCTGTTCCACGGGCACAAGGTACAGGGTGATGTGTAGAGCTGAGCTTGAGTAGCGCAGCGTAACTCAGTGGGTTTTAAATAAATTACTCGCTAGCCTTCCTACGCTAATAAAGCAGGATTGTTTGTGTGTATCGTGTGTGTGTGTGTGTGTGTGTGTGTATCATGTGCGTGTGTATATGTGTTGTGTGTGTAGCATGTGTGCATGTATGTGCTCTAGATAACTTGGGACTGGTTTGAGTGTGTGATTCCAGTGAGCACACACACACACGCACACACACACACACGCACGCACGCGCACGCACGCACACGCACACGCACACGCAAACACCTCTTTTGGAGTCCGGACACTCTCAGTCTAGTGCAAGTACTCCTGAGTCAGGATATTGGGAGAAGACAGTTACACACCCCCCCCCTCCCCCCCAAACATTCCTAGTGAGTCAGAGGGTGGGGAACGTGATCTGAACAGAATACCGGAATATTGTGCCTTCCTCTGGAGCACCCTGGACCGGAAGCACATGGCACAAAGAAAACTCAGGGCTGGTACGTACGGACACATTTCTCCTAAGACAAACGCATGATGCACTGTTCAGCTTTCACAGGTCGATTTTTGTAAAGACTCATTTGTAAATTACGCACGCTTTCTGCCCTTGAAGGCATTCACTGTAACACAAACAACTTCATAACAAAGTCAGTACAAATTAAATCCACATCAGCTGTGTTTAAACAACCTGGCTGTGTTCGCAAGTGCAGAATAAAGACATCGTTCTGACTGTGAGGAAAAGAGCACTGAGAGAGAACAAGGGATGAAAAGCGAGAGAGAGGATAGAGGGACAGGGTAGAGAGGAAGAGAGAAAGGGGGATAGAGTGAGAAAAAGAGGGGGAAGTAGGAGAGAAGGGGAGAGAGAAAGAGGAGAAGGAGGGGGAGAGTGAAAGAGTCTACAAGTCTGACAAATAAGATGAGGTTTATGCAAACCCCGGCCATTCTCGTCATATTTGGGATTGCTCCCCCTCTTATGAAAACCTAAGCAGGCTCTCTGCAGGTTCCCATTTTCCACGAGACAACAGCATAGCCCACTGGCCCAGTGTAAAACCCCATCCCATACATTCAACACTGGCCCACTGAGTAAAACCCCATCCCATCCATTCAACACTGGCCCAGTGTAAAACCCCATCCCATCCATTCAACACTGGGCCCAGTGTAAAACCCCATCCCATCCATTTAACACTGGGCCCAGTGTAAAACCCCATCCCATCCATTCAACACTGGGCCCAGTGTAAAACCCCATCCCATCCATTCAACACTGGGCCCAGTGTAAAACCCCATCCCATCCATTCAACACTGGGCCCAGTGTAAAACTCCATCCCATCCATTCAACACTGGGCCCAGTGTAAAACTCCATCCCATCCATTCAACACTGGGCCCAGTGTAAAACCCCATCCCATCCATTCAACACTGGGCCCAGTGTAAAACCCCATCCCATCCATTCAACACTGGGCCCAGTGTAAAACTCCATCCCATCCATTCAACACTGGGCCCAGTGTAAAACCCCATCCCATCCATTCAACACTGGGCCCAGTGTAAAACCCAATCCCATCCATTCAACACTGGGCCCAGTGTAAAACAACATCCCATCCATTCAACACTGGGCCCAGTGTAAAACCCAATCCCATCCATTCAACACTGGGCCCAGTGTAAAACTCCATCCCATCCATTCAACACTGGACCCAGTGTAAAACCCAATCCCATCCATTCAACACTGGGCCCAGTGTAAAACCCCATCCCATCCATTCAACACATACTCTGAGCTAAAGAAGGGAATTCAGAATGAACAGTAATAACAACACGTTCACCTCACAGTCCTATTTAGAGCTATCGCACCTATGCAAGGTGAGGTATTTACAGGCGTTTCATTAAGCAAGTGATCTTTCGTTAAACAAATAAAAAAGGTGATAGATCAGTGCTAATGAAGAAAAACAGAATAGAACACATCCAAGGCGTGTGGATCAGCAGGTGTGCAGCGACCCGGAACACCAGCCACTAAGCATTACACCACCCCCCCAGGAGGTGGTCTGCAGAAAACAGAGGTGGGACGAGCTGACGGGTAGGGGCGGAGGAGGGCGGAACTAATCAGTATGATAAACACAAACACGCGTGTGCGTGCACTCTCAACCGGCATTAAGTCAGAGCGTCGTTTCCACATTTTATGGGGAGACGTGTTATAAATCATGGAAGAATGACGACTGTTTTCTGGGAGGAGCAGGTGTGAGAGAAATTCACTCCCGCCCCCCCACCACCCCGGATAAACCTCAAAGGTAACGGCAGGACATAAAACACACCACCCTTATATGCGGCTCCACAGATAATATTAACCCTGCCTCTGCGATCCGTCTCCATGGGGCCTTCGCCTCCTTTCTGATGACTCTGACCATATCTCATCTTTCACAACTAATATTAATCTCCAGAGCTCATAAAAAACACACGACAGGCCCCTCTGAAAAATGCCAATATGAACGAGAGCTTACTAGCATTTTCAAGTCAACTGACCTTTGATGAACTCGTACCAAAAAAGTACATAAAATATGTTGTAAAATATATTACTCTGAGCTGTTCACCGTGACCTTAAACGCCCGCCACGGAATATATAGAGAAGGCATATTAGTTAGCCTTAGAAAGCATTTGGAACTTATATTGAGAGAACATAAAATGTATGTAAAATACACAAGAATTGATGCCTTGTCGTGATTCAAAATGGTTCAGAAAATATATGCTAAATGAATGCTAGTGATATTGAACTTTACTTTGCATTTATTATATTAAAATGTCTACACATATCACATATGCTGTTAATAAAATATTACATGTCCATTCATGCAATGAAATATAAATGAATGTTCTTTAAAAACCCAGTAAATGGTGCTGTATTGGATTATGTTTTGGTACGGCGGCAGAAACGGAGGTGAATATGTTAGGATTCCTGTCTCCATTCCTGTTTATTTCTGAAACTGTATGAAAGCACTTAATTCTGCTGTGGGCTTCAGTGCCAGGGTCAACGCTCGGACAGGGTCACTCTTTAAGGAGATTCTGCTGTGGGCTTCAGTGCCGGGGTCAACGCTCGGACAGGGTCACTCTTTAAGGAGATTCTGCTGTGGGCTTCAGTGCCAGGGTCAACGCTCGGACAGGGTCACTCTTTAAGGAGATTCTGCTGTGGGCTTCAGTGCCAGGGTCAACGCTCGGACAGGGTCACTCTTTAAGGAGATTCTGCTGTGGGCTTCAGTGCCAGGGTCAACGCTCGGACAGGGTCACTCTTTAAGGAGATTCCGCCACATGATCGTTCGCCACCAAACGTGGAACTCGATCGCTCCTAAAAAAAGGATTATTCCTCAGACAAATATGTTCACGACCCCTTTCATAAACAGCAAAGATGAAATCCAGGGACTAAAACCCATAACCCACTGACATTCACTTTTGTCCCTCTCTCTTTCTCTCTCTCTCTCAGCTCCATGTCTGGAGTTCTGAAGATTGGGTTGACTCTAATGACTCATTCAGCAGTATCATCACACATCTGCTGAGCGTGTAAAAACTCACCCCGGCTATCCGACCCAATCGATCCCCGACCCTGAGTCTGCCGGCCTGAGTGCTTTGTAATCTTTCACAAAAACAAAGCTGTGTGTGTACATCGGAGTGTCAAACTTTACCAGGACATCTCCGCTGGAAAATTAGGATTTTATACATTGTATGCATTTGTGTGTGTGTGTGTTTGCACATGTGTGTTTGTTTTTGTGTGCATGTGTGTGCGCATGTGTGTGTGTGTTTGTCTGTGTGCACATGTGTTTGTGTGTGCATGTGTGTATATGTTCTCATGGTGTTCCCATAGTCTCTTATGGTGTGTGTGTGTGCTCATGTTTTTGTGTGTGCATGTGTGTGTATGAATATGTTCTTATGGTGTTCCCATAGTCTCTTATGGTGTGTGTGTGTGCTCATGTTTTTGTGTGTGCATGTGTGTGTATGAATATGTTCTTATGGTGTTCCCATAGTCTCTTATGGTGTGTGTGTGTGCTCATGTTTTTGTGTGTGCATGTGTGTGTATGAATATGTTCTTATGGTGTTCCCATAGTCTCTTATGGTGTGTGTGCTCATGTTTTTGTGTGTGCATGTGTGTGTATGAATATGTTCTTATGGTGTTCCCATAGTCTCTTATGGTGTGTGTGCTCATGTTTTTGTGTGTGCATGTGTGGGTGTGAATATATTCATATGTTGGCACACAGGGGAGAAGGGGTGTGATTTGGCTGCCTGAGCTGCTCGTGCACATCCGCGCCAGGAAATAGTTCTAGGCTGAAATGAAAATCTTGGCACCTTGAACTGTTGAGGAACCGGGAGAAAAAAAATAAGTGGAGCTGTTGAAGACTCCATCCGTTCTGTTCACACAAGGAAACACAACACTTACCGCTGAATTCCCACAATCCTTTGTTATTGACTACATTGCGTCTGCTTGTTTAAGTTTTTAATGTTTTTTTTTTTTTTTTGGTGTTGTTGAGAACTTTGCTTTGCTCAAAATCTTCTGATCTACAGGGAGGGTATACGGGGCAAAGCCAGCCACACTGGGGCACTCATTACTGTTACCCCTAAATCTCCCATAAATATTAGCATATTCTTAGCATAGGTACTGAGGTAGGTTGCCTTTTTGAATTCAAACAAATCATGCTTCTTTTTAATTGCCAAAACGAAGACCAACCCATCGATATTAAGAAATGGGTGAGCTTGTCCACTTTTTGGAAAAATATTGGTATTTACAATGCATTTCAAATGACAGTAAAAATAAAGCAAGCAGACAAGACCCAATAAGTATTTATAGCTATGCTAACACACAGTACGTAGCCTACTTAGCTATGCTATGACATTACCAGACCCAGCAGGTACCCAGCTATGCTAATTGCTAACTCATTACCAGACCCAGTAGGTAGTTAGCTATGCTAATTCTTAACGCATTACCAGATAGATAGATAGAGACCTTTATTTAACCAGGGATATGCCAATTGAGTGCAAAGCTCTTGTTTACAATGGCGCCCTGAGTGCAATGAGAAAACTACAATAAATAAAAAATATTACAGAAGTAGTGTGAACAATATGAAAATAATTTTAAAATAACAAATGCATTATGAAAAGCAAGTACAAGATTCTTGAAAAAAATCATTCAAAATAAACCTGAAACCCTCAGTCAGTCTGTCCAATTTGAGGGTGACCTGTAACTGATTCCATTATTAAACGGTGCATAGAAGGCAAAAGCAGCCTTTCCAGTTTCAGTATTCATACGTGGGTTACAGAGAGTGAAATATTCTTGAGAACGAGTATACTACCCAAGAGATCTAAACTCTAAAAGGGAACAGATATAAAATGGCAACTTCTTTAACACTGCTTTATAAATGAACACAAGGCAGTGGTATTCCCTTTTGGCACTAAGATAGGTCAAGCTGACATTCTCATATAATATGCAGTGATGTGTTCTGAAATTAGCACCAGTGATAAACCTGAGTGCGCTATGATACACTGCATCAAGTGGTTTGAGGGTACTGGCAGATGCATGCATGTAGATTATATCCGCATAATCCAACACAGATAAAATGTTTTCTGTATAACTTCTAATCTTGATGCTCTTGTAAAACTGTTTTTGTTTCTGTAGAAAAAAAACTATTTATATTTTAGTTTTTTCACCAGTTCTTCAACATGTCTTTTAAAAGACAATTCTTCACCTAACCAGATGCCTAATTACTTATAACCTTGGGCTCTTTGAATTTCAAGACCATCCACAAATTACATTTTTAAAGATGTTTTGTTTTTGAGCTACTGATCAAGTAGGTACTTAGCTATGCTAATTGCTAACACACTACCAGACCCAGTAGGTACTTAGCTATGCTAATTGCTAACACACTACCAGACCCAGTAGGTACTTAGCTATGCTAATTGCTAACACACTACCAGACCCAGTAGGTACTTAGCTATGCTAATTGCTAACACACTACCAGACCCAGTAGGTACTTAGCTATGCTAATTGCTAACACATTACCAGACCCAGTAGGTACTTAGCTATGCTAATTGCTAACACACTACCAGACCCAGTAGGTACTTAGCTATGCTAATTGCTAACACACTACCAGACCCAGTAGGTACTTAGCTATGCTAATTGCTAACACACTACCAGACCCAGTAGGTACTTAGCTATGCTAATTGCTAACACACTACCAGACCCAGTAGGTACTTAGCTATGCTAATTGCTAACACATTACCAGACCCAGTAGGTAGTTAGCTATGCTAACGCTGCACACGTTCCATCTCCCAGATTATGATTGTGACACATTGCAAAGGTAGTAGACATTCAGTAGCCCCCCACGGGTGGTTATGGTAAGGTTATGAGCAGTCTGGTCAGACTCATAGTGCTATAAGGTTATGAGCAGCATGGTCAGGCTCATAGTGCTGTAAGGTTATGAGCAGCCTGGTCAGTCTCATAGTACTGTAAGGTTATGAGCAGCATGGTCAGGCTCATAGTGCTGTAAGGTTATGAGCAGCCTGGTCAGGCTCATAGTGCTGTAAGGTTATGAGCAGTCTGGTCAGTCTCATAGTACTGTAAGGTTATGAGCAGCATGGTCAGGCTCATAGTGCTGTTAGGTTATGAGCAGCCTGGTCAGGCTCATAGTGCTGTAAGGTTATGAGCAGTCTGGTCAGACTCATAGTGCTATAAGGTTATGAGCTGCCTGGTCAGGCTCATAGTGCTGTAAGATTATGAGCAGCCTGGTCAGGCTCATAGTGCTATAAGGTTATGAGCTGCCTGGTCAGGCTCATAGTGCTGTAAGGTTATGAGCAGTCTGGTCAGACTCATAGTGCTGTAAGGTTATGAGCAGTCTGGTCAGACTCATAGTCCTATAAGATTATGAGCTGCCTGGTCAGGCTCATAGTGCTGTAAGGTTATGAGAAGCCTGGTCAGGACCCATATACAGTTCCGGCCACTATTATTGGCACCCCTGGTAAAGATGAGTAGAAAGGGTTATAAAAAATTCACCGTTTGGTGAATTAGCTTAATCTCACACTGAAAAAATTAGGAAAATACAACCTTTAATTGCATTAAATTTATTATGAAAAAAAATCCCTCATCAAAAAATAATTATTTTTAACAAAACCACGTGCCACAATTATTGGCACCCCTGCATTTATATATATATATATATATATAATAAAGTAATCATTTTTAATATATGGTCGCATATCCTTTGCATGCCATGACTTCAACACTGACCCAACAACATTAAAAGACTCTTGATATCCTATTTTCTGGTACTCTTACAAGCAATACTATAATTTCTCTGCATTTGAATGGATCTCTAAGGGAATTGGGGGGTGGGACTAGATTTAGCTGTAAATTATGCTGGAACAGTATGGAATACATGGTTGGTAAAATGGCTGTAAGTCATCAAGGGTCTGAGGCAGGGACGTCACTAGGATTTAGAGACTGGGGGGGCTTAGCCCCTTGCAGTTTATCCAATGCGCGCGCGCAGCTAGTGCGCGCCGAAATTTTTTCATCACATCTTTAAAGTGCTTCTTTAATTCATCATACTTAGTTCAAGCCCTAATGAAATTTGACAACACAGAACAAATGTAGTCTGAATGTTTCTCAAATATTTATTCTGCCAAATAAGACAGTATGTGAAAAAAGTGGCAACAAAAAAAACAACAACAAAAAAACAACTATCCATTCTTATCCCTATATTTCCACTCAATGTCACTGTGTAACTATGTATGTATTTCAATGGCTCACAGCTTAATGTTAACTTTGTGGGTGTAGCCTGTGACAACATGTAGCCTATGACTCCATTATACATTTGTGTGTAGGCCTATGCTGTATTAAATGTAGCCTATATTTAAAGGCATGGTGTCCACTATACAAATAACAAACCCACTACTATTAATAATAAATCTCTCACTATGCATTCACTTTCACAAAACTACAACACATCTCACTCACATGTATTTATCATCATCTCTTACTAAACGTATAAAACGTCCTTATTAATCCCCTATTGTAATTTCACCCCTTATCAATCCTTGACCTTTCTTAAAAAAAAACCATCATTATTCCCTCCCGGATACATTTCATGACACAGGAGGAAGGGGGAGACTCAAACGCGCGCACACACACACAAACACCTTGGCGAAAGAGGAGACACAGAGGAACACTAGTGACAAGTCTCGGCGCGCAACACAAGAAACAGTCCTTTTTAATAAACTATCTTTACACTTACGAAGTTATCAATGCCTCTATTTATATGTAAGGGCCCTCATTGTACTACCAAAGAAGCGTCGGGCTACTAGGAGACTTGTTAAATGGATTTCTATTTAAGCCGACAGCAGCACTACTGACAGCTTTTTGGAAACATCGGCCAGAACTTTCGAACTCGTTACCATGCTAAGCATAAGCAAAACACATTTTACACCGGATTTCCCCATTAAGTTAGCCATAATTAATGAAATAATAAAGTAGTTTTGGCTGGTCGTTAGTTCATGGACACACGAAGACCACTTGTTGGAAGAACGTAAAAAAAACTCGACCTGTATGCCTAGTAGATCTTGACTGACTTCGCAGGCTCCGTCAGCATCAGCTGCTCTGCCACTCACCGTGCTCTGCTTCTCCCTCACACTCGTCAGGTACCTTCGTATATCCATCTGTAAATCCTCTTCTTCTTTGGGGTTTAACGTCTTCTTCTTCTTTGGGGTTTAACGCTGTAAATCCTCTTTTGTCAATTTCTCTCTTATTTCTTACGACGAGTGCCAAGTTGCCAACCCGACCCTTCAGAAAATGTAACGTTAACGTGACCCCTCACCCCTAGCCCCTCCCGCCAGCGCTCTCGGAAACAATATCCAAATTAAAGTATTAGTATTAGTATTTATTTCAACTCATAGTCTGGTTTATTATGTTAAGTGCAGGCATGTTACGATTTCCTTAACCAAAAAAAAAAAAAAAAAATACAATATTTTTGTAGGGGGGGCTTTTGAACCTCTTGGGGGGGCTTAGCCCCCCCAAAATAGGCCTAACGACGTCCCTGGTCTGAGGTATCAAACAAGCCTCAAACCATCACTCTGCTGCCAGATATGCAGTAGATATGGATGGATCGCTTTAAGGGTTGTTTCTCCTGACAAATCTTCCTATTGCACTCTATGGAAAAATAAGTCAGGAGAATAAACCTTTCAAGTTATCCATACATATCTACTGTATTTCTTGCAGCAGAGTGATGGTTTAAGGCTTGTTTGTTTCGTCAGACCCTTGATGACTTTTAGCCAACCATGTGTTCCATACTGTTCCAGTGTAATTTACAGCTAAATCTAGTCCCACCCCCCAATTCTAATAGAGATCCATTCAAATGCAGAAACGTTATAGTATCGCTTGTAAGAGTACCAGAAAATTAGGAGAAGATTAGGGTCCCTAGGTTAGGTTTTTTAGGTTAGGGTCCCTAGGTTAGTGTCCTTGGGATAGGGTCCCTAGGTTAGGTTTTTTAGGTTAGGGTCCCTAGGTTAGTGTCCTTGGGATAGGGTCTCTAGATTAGGGTCCTTGGGATAGGGTCTCTAGATTAGGGTTCTTGGGACAGGGTCCCTAGATTAGGGTTCTTGGGACAGGGTCCCTAGATTAGGGTTCTTGGGATAGGGTCTCTAGGTTAGGGTTCTTGGGATAGGGTCCCTAGATTAGGGTTTTTGGGATAGGGTCTCTAGATTAGGGTTCTTGGGATAGGGTCCCTAGATTAGGGTTCTTGGGATAGGGTCTCTAGATTAGGGTCCTTGGGACATGGTCCCTAGATTAGGGTTCTTGGGATAGGGTCCCTAGATTAGGGTCCTTGGGATAGGGTCCCTAGATTAGGGTCTTTGGGATAGGGTCCCTAGATTAGGGTTCTTGGGATAGGGTCTCACGCTCTGGTTATTCTGGGTGTCAATCATGATTACTTCAAATGTGATTGTGTTGTTCATTCAGTCGAAACATACTCAGTGCTCTGTTGGCACAGCATGTGTTTTTCTCCAGTTCACACACACACACACACACACACACACACACACACACACACACACACACACACAGAGAGAGATGTTGGGATGAAAGAGCGATGTTGCACAGATTTCCAGTCACCAGGAAGAGCCAATGCAGTAACCACACCGGCAGCCATGTTGTAGTTTGAGGTAACCACACCGGCAGCCATGTTGTAGTTTGAGGTAACAACACCGGCAGCCATGTTGTAGTTTGAGGTAACCACACCTGCAGCCATGTTGTAGTTTGAGGTAACCACACCGGCAGCCATGTTGTAGTTTGAGGTAACCACACCGGCAGCCATGTTGTAGTTTGAGGTAACCGCACCGGCAGCCATGTTGTAGTTTGAGGTAACCACACCGGCAGCCATGTTGTAGTTTGAGCTAGGCACTGATTTTACTGGTCCTTGCAGTAGAGCACAACTTGGTCAAATACTTTTTTAGAAAACTTCCAACAATCATGTTTCCAGTGAAAATGTACAATTAATATGAACAAAAAATTTTGTTATGAATACAGTTCGGCCTCTGTTAACCGTCGCTCGATCATCGGTTTAACCAATCCATCACTTGCTTTGGAATATGGTTTGGGGGTAACGACTGTGAAAAATATATAATCGTTACATTGCACGATATTTTAAAATAAAAACACCGCAGGCCTCAGCTCAATGAGAACAGGCCAAATCTAATTTGAAAAATTCCTCAAGAAATCAGATTTGAAGAACTGCATGAGGCACAGAAACTGGAGCAGCTCAACACCCCATCTGATCACACTCTCTCACCCAACTGGAACCACTTCACATTTTTTGAAAACCGCGCATTAGAAGACTCATTTTGAAGCCTTTTTTTTTATTTTATTTTTTTTATCCATCAAAAAAAAAAAAAAAAAAACACTCAGGCACTGCCTCGGACAGCTATGGCATAACAGCTGGGGGCCTTGCTCTTGAAATAAACAGCCCCTCTGTCGCTGCTGGCATATAGCATCCAGGAAATGCCTGAGTGGAAAAGTCTAAAAGAACAGGAAGAATGAAAAAAATTAAAAAAGAAAAAGTAAAAGAAAAAAATTTGACAGTGTTTCCGTTTTGAGTGGACGGGAAGCGCTCCCCTCTCTGGCAGGACCAGGATCGCTCTCTTTCTGGCAGGGCGTTTTCACGGCTGGCCTGTTTGACCTGCAGATTCAGCCCGACAGGATCTGCTAAGTCCTACCCTGGTGAGACCCAGTAAATCCCAGCAATCAAGGCTTAGTGAGTGGGGGGGGGGGGCTCTTTCCTGCCCTTCAGGAATCAATCAGATCTATATCTCCGTTTCTGCCACCCCTGTGAGCTCATTCTGTCTCAGAGAGCAGCTCTGTACAGTCAGACCGGACAGTCACAGACATGGATATATACTAACTAGACAAGTTCACGGTACATTCAAAATGGTCAGTAATCTGCAAGAAATGTACCAGTGTCTAAAGGGATAAAGCATTTAAAAAAAAAATAATTTATGCAGATCTGACGCTGCCAAATGGTAAATGGGACACGCGCACGCATGCATGCACGCACGCCTTCTTTGCTCTCCACCCTCAGTAAGAAAAGAAGGGCTCGGGCAGCCGTGTGCCATCGCTCCGGTCAGCGTTCCAAGGAATGTCACACATTTCCGCAGGAAACAATCCTGCTTGAGGAAGCCCGGAGAGGAAGTGAGGGAAGATATTGTCCCAGGGGGAGGGGCTAGAGAAAGAAGAGGGAAGAGGAGCCATCGTCGGGGCGATCACTCAGCCCTCCGCCCCCTATTAGTGGCGTGGGGTAGAGTTCAGGAGCGTAACAAAAAATGAAGACAGAAGTTTTGGTCTCCCCACTGCAGTTCCTACATCATGCCCCGGGGTGACCTGGGAAATACGGACCCTGGAAAATACTGCCCAGGAAAAATTGTTCATGACAACCAGAAAAAACCCCCCCAAAAAAATCCATATGAGAACCCATACAGCAGCAGTAGCAGCTGATCTGTAACAGGAAACCAGGCTAATTGAGAATGGATGGGGCCAGTGCTCTGTAAGTAAGGATGGGGGGGGGGGGGGGCATAACTCAAAGCCAATCAATCCCTCCCATTAGGCACGATGCTTGAGACGGCTGGGGATAAATCAGAGCGTTTAGGGAGCCGTCGATGTGCTCTGAGGGCCGGGTGGGGGGGGGTCGAGACTACAGCTGAGGAGGTGCGATGGATCAAACCCCCGCTCCACCTGCCATGGCGGGAATCGAACCCCCCGCCCCGCACAGGGGTACACAGGCTGTATTTAGCTAAATAAGACAGCCACCCTTCGGACTGTGTCACACAACTCACCACATACGGGCCAGCACCTCGAAGGCACAGAGGAACAGCCAATCAGAGCCTCCGTTTGGCCGTAAACTGAGAACATCCAATCAAAAGACCTCACAAGAAGCAATGTGAGAGGAGAGGAAGAGAAAAGAGGAGAGGAGGAGAGAGAGAAGATGAGAGGAGAGAGGAGGGGAGAGGAGAGGCGGAACAGAAGTACACAGAGGGCAGTAAAAGGAAGAGTTTTGTAATGGCCTTGCAATCCATCTATAATCCAACCCTTCCGAGGAGAGCCGTGTAAAGTCACAGTCGTCAGGCGTTTGACCCCCCCGCTGCGGCACTGCACGGACCGCTGAGCGAGGCTCTTTACTTCAAACGCTGCCGTAAAAACACAGCTGTGTAAATTAGCAAACAATCACAGAAGATATATAATTACCAGCGCTGTGAGTCGACACCAAACGGCGCTGGTGATACGAGTAAATAACGCAGTGTAATGCAAAGTACAGGACCGTAACTGTGCTCCAAAGACATCCTCTATATAGGCCTGAAACTCAGACCATGACCACATTTGAGTATCCCAGCTCTACAGCTGTGGTCCCCAACCCTGTTGCTGGAGATCCACCATCCTGTAGGGTTTCACTCCAACCCTTATTTGGCACACCTGATTCTACTAATTAGCAGCTCAACTAGATCTCTAGCTGTTGAATGAGGTGTGCTTTGTTAGGGTTGGAGTGAAACCCTACAGGACGGTAGATCTCTAGCTGTTGAATGAGGTGAATGAGCTTTGTTAGGGTTGGAGTGAAACCCTACAGGACGGTAGATCTCTAGCTGTTGAATGAGGTGAGCTTTTGTTAGGGTTGGAGTGAAACCCTACAGGACGGTAGATCTCTAGCTGTTGAATGAGGTGTGCTTTGTTAGGGTTGGAGTGAAACCCTACAGGATGGTAGATCTCTAGCTGTTGAATGAGGTGAGCTTTTGTTAGGGTTGGAGTGAAACCCTACAGGACGGTAGATCTCTAGCTGTTGAATGAGGTGTGCTTTGTTAGGGTTGGAGTGAAACCCTACAGGATGGTAGATCTCTAGCTGTTGAATGAGGTGTGCTTTGTTAGGGTTGGAGTGAAACCCTACAGGACGGTAGATCTCTAGCTGTTGAATGAGGTGAGCTTTGTTAGGGTTGGAGTGAAACCCTACAGGACGGTAGATCTCTAGCTGTTGAATGAGGTGTGCTTTGTTAGGGTTGGAGTGAAACCCTACAGGACGGTAGATCTCTAGCTGTTGAATGAGGTGAGCTTTGTTAGGGTTGGAGTGAAACCCTACAGGACGGTAGATCTCTAGCTGTTGAATGAGGTGTGCTTTGTTAGGGTTGGAGTGAACCCCTACAGGATGGTAGATCTCTAGCTGTTGAATGAAGTGTGCTTTGTTAGGGTTGGAGTGAAACCCTACAGGACGGTAGATCTCTAGCTGTTGAATGAGGTGTGCTTTGTTAGGGTTGGAGTGAAACCCTACAGGATGGTAGATCTCTAGCTGTTGAATGAGGTGTGCTTTGTTAGGGTTGGAGTGAAACCCTACAGGACGGTAGATCTCTAGCTGTTGAATGAGGTGTGCTTTGTTAGGGTTGGAGTGAAACCCTACAGGACGGTAGATCTCTAGCTGTTGAATGAGGTGAGCTTTGTTAGGGTTGGAGTGAAACCCTACAGGACGGTAGATCTCTAGCTGTTGAATGAGGTGCGCTTTGTTAGGGTTGGAGTGAAACCCTACAGGAAGGTAGATCTCTAGCTGTTGAATGAGGTGAGCTTTGTTAGGGTTGGAGTGAAACCCTACAGGATGGTAGATCTCTAGCTGTTGAATGAAGTGTGCTTTGTTAGGGTTGGAGTGAAACCCTACAGGACGGTAGATCTCTAGCTGTTGAATGATGTGTGCTTTGTTAGGGTTGGAGTGAAACCCTACAGGACGGTAAATCTCCCGCTCCAACCTCTAAATCCCACCTTGGGGTCCCCGTTTGTTTAGCACGCCCTGGATTTTTACACACACTCAACAGGATAAAAAAATAAACAGATAAAGATTTAAAAACCCGAGCTTGGAAAGGCCCGGCAGCGGACGGGTCGGCGGCCAAAACAACAAAATTCCTGAAAGACAGAAAGAAAGAAAAAACGTGGTGGAGGAAAAAGTGCTTAATATGACAATGTGGAGGAAGAAGCACTGGCCTCTCAAGCATAACACAGCTGCCTGAGCGCTGGCTTTCATGACCCACTGACACACCGAGTCCAGGCCCGCAGGACAGAGACCCACTGACACACCCAGTCCAGGCCAGTGGGACAGAGACCCACTGACACACTGAGTCCAGGACCGCAGGACAGAGACCCACTGACACACCCAGTCCAGGACCGCGGGACAGAGACCCACTGACACACCCAGTCCAGGCCCGCGGGACAGAGACCCACTGACACACCCAGTCCAGAGACCCACTGACACACCCAGTCCAGGCCCGCAGGACAGAGAGCCACTGACACACCCAGTCCAGGCCCGCGGGACAGAGACCCACTGACACACCCAGTCCAGGCCCGCGGGACAGAGACCCACTGACACACCCAGTCCAGGCCCGCGGGACAGAGACCCACTGACACACTGAGTCCAGGACCGCAGGACAGAGACCCACTGACACACCGAGTCCAGGACCGCGGGACAGAGACCCACTGACACACCCAGTCCAGGCCCACGGGACAGAGACCCACTGACACACCCAGTCCAGGCCCACGGGACAGAGACCCACTGACACACCGAGTCCAGGCCCACAGGACAGAGAGCCACTGACACACCCAGTCCAGACCCGCAGGACAGAGACCCACTGACACACCCAGTCCAGGACCGCGAGACAGAGACCCACTGACAGAGACCCACTGACACACCCAGTCCAGGCCCGCAGGACAGAGACCCACTGACACACCCAGTCCAGAACCGTGGGACAGAGACCAAGCCTGCGTCATGCAGAGATGTGAAATGCATGGCAAGCCCGTTCAGTTTGCCGCTTTGCATTTAATTTGTGAGGGATCAAACGGATTCTGTTATTCATCGCTGTCATCTAATGGGCTCTGTATTTAAATAAAATTGTCAATTAATTTCGGTAAGCAATACAGGGTGGGATTACAAACACGCGCATTCAAAATGTGTAATTATGAAGTGATTTTATTACAGAGGAAATCAGACAGTGGGGGAGGAGGGGGGTCGGCGATGGAAGGTTCCGCAGCGATCATCAGAACAAGTTGCGCTGCACGCGCTCGTAAAAACGCCACCAATCAATCAGAATTTGGATTTGGATTCAAATCGGTCATCAATCAATTTGTGAAATGATCGCTGTACTCCTCATGAACTCCTGCAGGTCTAATAACGGCGGTCTTCCAGAGACACTGCGTGTGTTAAGAGCTGTCATGGAAGAAGACTCGTCTGGAGAAAATTAGTCAAGCAATTACCCCGACTGAAATGATCGGAGAGTAGCACTTACTGTAGAGAAACGCTCTCGCCCAGTTAATGTCAGACGTTTTCCTCTAGGGCCCAACGATATCTTAACTGATATTTGGCATCTGGCTTTGATAATTGGCATACCGGTATTTCAGTTAAAGTAAACCGTGATCGACGCTTCAAGTGTCTGTCAAGAAAATAAAATCAGTTTCCCTGGACAACACCCTCTTTCCACGGTAACACAAACTGTAGTGGGTCTCATTAATAACGTGTTTATGCAACTCAACACAGTTTTTTAATAAAACAGAACAATCAATCCCCCCATACCCCACATCCAAAAATGAAGTCCAGGCTAAAGGATACTGGATAACACCTAAACCACACACGTCATGTTCCCTCTCCCGCCACTGACCACTCAGTTATGTCCAGTATAAGAAACACTTTGGCCAGCGATAGCAATAGCAACTGTGCACTAACGTTAGCAAGTGCGTTTACTGCAGGTGGGTTATGTCCAGGGTAGGACAGCCTTTGGCTAGCGATAGAGTTAGCGATACTGAGGGTGGGTTATATCCAGGGTAGGACAGCCTTTGGCTAGCGATAGAGAGAGCGATACTGAGGGTGGGTTATGTCCAGGGTAGGACAGCCTTTGGCTAGCGATAGAGAGCGATACTGAGGGTGGGTTATGTCCAGGGTAGGACAGCCTTTGGCTAGCGATAGAGAGAGCGATACTGAGGGTGGGTTATGTCCAGGGTAGGACACCCTTTGGCTAGCGATAGAGAGAGCAATACTGAGGGTGGGTTATATCCAGGGTAGGACAGCCTTTGGCTAGCGATAGAGTTAGCGATACTGAGGGTGGGTTATATCCAGGGTAGGACAGCCTTTGGCTAGCGATAGAGAGAGCGATACTGAGGGTGGGTTATATCCAGGGTAGGACAGCCTTTGGCTAGTGATAGCGAGAGCGATACTGAGGGTGGGTTATATCCAGGGTAGGACAGCCTTTGGCTAGTGATAGAGAGAGCGATACTGAGGGTGGGTTATGTCCAGGGTAGGACAGCCTTTGGCTAGTGATAGAGAGAGCGATACTGAGGGTGGGTTATGTCCAGGGTAGGACAGCCTTTGGCTAGCGATAGAGAGAGCGATACTGAGGGTGGGTTATATCCAGGGTAGGACAGCCTTTGGCTAGCGATAGAGAGAGTGATACTGAGGGTGGGTTATATCCAGGGTAGGACAGCCTTTGGCTAGCGATAGAGAGAGCGATACTGAGGGTGGGTTATGTCCAGGGTAGGACACCCTTTGACTAGCGATAGAGGGTGAGGGTACTGACTTATGTGTGACTCAAGTCAGGCTAGCTGTCAGCGGAGACTGTAGCCTACTCCGTCTGCACCTGAAAGCAGGAAGTGAGTCACCAGCAGAGCGCGGCGCGAGAAGCTCACAGAGCCGCATTAAAGCACAGAGTACACATTAAAGCACACGGGGGTAAAAACACTATTACATCACCATGATGACAAAACAGAGGTGGGAAATTTATACAGGCACCTGCAACTGATGATTAATTTACAGCTACATTGAGTGAGACGCTCTTTCTCCATAGCGACTGTGGCACAATCCTTCTGCAGCCGGATGTTTACAGGAGAAGCATCTTTGTGCAAAAGTACAAGGGCAACCCTTAGCCTCAGCAGGGATTTGAACCTGCAACCTCTGGAGACCAGCTCCCTAACGATTTACAGTACTGGCTGAAGGCCTGTGCCGCCTCTCAAGGCTAGGGGATAGGCTTTGGGGAACACAGTAAATGGCTTACAGTTGCACACAAAATGTCTCCAAAGAAAAACCAAAAGGGCTTTGCTTTGATGATGATGTCAGACAGAGGGGGCCCAACCAAATATAAAAAATATGGCTTTTCTACCACATTTAATTTAGCGTGTTCAATACTTTTTTCCTGTGTCGTTTCACTTTATTGCATATAACTTTTTTAAAGAATTGGAACGTTACAATTTCTTTAGCTGTGTAGTTTTATTGAGTTAATACTAATGTCTGGTCAAAATCTCATGTGAATAGCTACATTGGAAATATGTTTGATAATAAAATTGTTGACGTGTCCAATACTTATTTCCCCCATTGTATGTGTGTGTGTGTGTATGTGTGTGTGTGTGTGTGTGTGTGTGTGTGTGTGTGTGTGTGTGAGTGTGTGCGCGTGTGCGTGTGTGCGAGTGTACGTGAGTGTGTGCGTGTGTGTGTGTGTGTGTGTGCATGTCTGGTGGGGGATGCTGACTGTCCACCCCCCCCAGTGTATCCTTGCTGCTGCATTAAATATAATAATTTTAGATAGCCTGAGCCTGAGCCTGAGCCTGAGCCTCACCCCCACCCCCCCAAAGGAACTGTTGGCCTTCCTCTCCCCCCAACCCCCCACTGCCATGATTAATTGCACCCCCCTTTTTTTAAAACATGGTAACAGGAGTGGAATTGATGATGCCATGTCTCTGGGAGGGGGGGCTACACAGGAAATGAAATTAGCCGCGCCGTGAGGACAGAACGCTGCACGGCTCAGGCTGGTCAAGGTGAAGGTACGCAGGCCAGGACGCCATGACGGACGTGTGGGATCTCCCGGGGCCGTTCGTGATGTGTGACGCTCACCACACGGGTCACACACAGACCCCACCCACCTGCCTCCTCACACACTGCCGGCCTAACACAACGTCAGCCCCCCATTCACTTCCAGCTCTGACCCAATGAACCACATGCACAGATCCAGAAGAAACTCACCCAAGTTTGCTCACCCAAGGCTGAAATGGTACATTTAAAATAGTACATTACTACTAACAGTGAGTATAATTACATCAGTAGAACAATAGAAAGTGGTAGTAGTAGTAGTAATAGCAGTAGTAGCAGCAGCAGTAGCAGTAGTAGCAGTAGTAGTAGTAGCAGCAGTAGCAGCAGCAGTAGTAGTAGCAGTAGTAATAGCAGCAGTAGTAGTAGTAGCAGTAGTAGTAGCAGTAGCAATAGCAGCAGTAGTAGTAATAGCAGCAGAAGTAGCAGCAGTAGCAGTAGTAGTAGTAGCAGTAGTAGCAGCAGTAGTAGTAGCAGAAGCAGTAGCAGAAGCAGTAGTAGCAGCAGTAGCAGTAGCAGCAGCTGTAGCAGTAGTAATAGCAGCAGTCGTAGCAGTAGTAGCAGTAGTAGTAGTAGCAGCAGCAGTAGTAATAGCAGCAGTAGTAGCAGTAGTAGTAGTAGCAGTAGTAGTAGCAGTAGTAGCAGCAGCAGTAGTAGTAATAGCAGCAGTAGTAGCAGCAGTAGCAGCAGCAGTAGTAGTAGCAGCAGAGCAGTAGTAGTAGCAGAAGCAGTAGCAGTAGTAGTAATAGCAGCAGTAGTAGTAGTCGTAGCAGTAGCAGTAGTAGTAGCAGAAGCAGTAGCAGTAGTAGTAATAGCAGCAGTAGTAGTCGTAGCAGTAGCAGTAGTAGTAGCAGTAGCAGAAGCAGTAGCAGTAGTAACAGTAACAGTAGCAGCAGTAGCATAAGAAAATAAGAAGATAAGAAAATTCTAGTTCAAAACGGAAATAAAGCTGAAAATTAACTGTGTAATCAACTGCTTTGATGGATAAATGAAAAACTCTTAGTAAGTGTGAGTGACCCTCTTAGCCCTCCAGGGGTTTAGTATTCATACTCTGTGCACTTCCTGCCAGCAGTGTAGGGGGAAGCTGTCACAAAAGAGTGAGCCGTCACAAAACCGCAAAACGGGAAGAGCTACTGTACGATACTCGAGAAACTGACCGATCTGCAGCAACCGGCCTGCTCTTCCCTGTGAAAAGGAGAATTTGTTTAGTAGAAGTTCAGTGATTGATAGCTCATGGTAGCTCCGCCTCTTCCCCCCCACGCCCCCATCGCTAGGAAAGAGCGTCGGGCCCCCGCCGGCCTGCCGCTGGCCTGCCGCCGGGCCAGCGTGACCTCTGGACCCAGACTGCCTCTCGCCGTCCTGCTTGGTCAGTGGAGGTCAAGCACAACAGAGACCAGCAGGAGTCCAGAGAGGGGCAGAGCCAGATTTAGGCAGCTGTTTCCAGGGCAACACCCCACAGTGTTCACTCCCCCACCCCCCGGCCCACAATGCACCAGTCAACTGAAATAACACTGCAGTGATTTTGGAAAGGCACTGTGAAAACAGACAGGCCCTCCTTCTCCCCGACGGGACTGTGCTGTTTAAACCTGGGCGGCCCAAATCGACCTGTATCCCCAGTAAAAAGGACTGGCGCCCAGCCAAAAAACCTGATCCACCTTCATTTCTGGGAGTCCCGTCACAGGGGGGAAAAAAGCAAGCTGTCAGAGCACTGGCCCTAGTTTCTAAAATGTCGAGACACTGCAGAGTCCCAAGTTCCTGGATTTGCTTAGGTTTTTTATGGAAATTCTTCTTCTTTGGTACTGTGAGATGGCAGAGGTGCTGTCTGGCTTGTGTTAGGAGATGAAAGCGGGGGGGGGGGGTTTCCGTGCCGACGGATGCCGGGCCCTGTGGAATGTGACCTGTGCGGAGCCCGAATCCCAGGCGGGGGAAGCCGTGTTCACCCCGCAGCCCGACTCCAGCGCCAAAACTAACCCACATCCGTGGGATACGCAATGCATGCTGGGAGTTCAGGTTTGCACAGAGCTGGCTGCAGGGAAATGGTGAGCGTAGATGGGCCTGTTCCCATAAATATGTAATAATATACATCATATATATAAATATATAATACTTTATAGTTACAGTCTTACTTGTAACGGGAGGAACAGGATAAAGAAGGGAATTTTCTCTTTTAGTTGTCAAATAAAAATCTGTTTTCTCATCAGTGTTTAGAACTAGCAGACAACCAGAGAAGAGGAGTCTAATCATGTATTTTTATCTAAAGTTTACAGCAGATCACATCCTCTTACCTACATTTTAGAGCAGTCCTTTTAAAAACAGATGGAGTGCACTGAAAGTCTCTCTGGATAAATTAATTTAATGTAATTCAATGTCAAACAACTTACTTTATTTACATCAGGGATCCCCAATCCTGTTCCTGGAGATCTACCATCCTGGTTTTCACTCCAACCCTAACAAAGCTCATTCACCTCATTCAACAGCTAGAGATCTACCATCCTGTAGGGTTTCACTCCAACCCTAACAAAGCACACCTCATTCAACAGCTAGAGATCTACGGTCCTGTAGGGTTTCACTCCAACCCTAACAAAGCACACCTCATTCAACAGCTAGAGATCTACGGTCCTGTAGGGTTTCACTCCAACCCTAACTAAGCACACCTCATTCAACAGCTAGAGATCTACCGTCCTGTAGGGTTTCACTCCAACCCTAACAAAGCACACCTCATTCAACAGCTAGAGATCTACTGTCCTGTAGGGTTTCACTACAACCCTAACAAAGCACACCTCATTCAACAGCTAGAGATCTACCATCCTGTAGGACTTCACTCCAACCCTAACAAAGCACACCTCATTCAACAGCTAGCGATCTACCGTCCTGTAGGGTTTCACTCCAACCCTAACAAAGCACACCTCATTCAACAGCTAGAGATCTACCGTCCTGTAGGGTTTCACTCCAACCCTAACAAAGCAGACCTCATTCAACAGCTAGAGATCTACTGTCCTGTAGGGTTTCACTACAACCCTAACAAAGCACACCTCATTCAACAGCTAGAGATCTACCATCCTGTAGGACTTCACTCCAACCCTAACAAAGCACACCTCATTCAACAGCTAGCGATCTACCGTCCTGTAGGGTTTCACTCCAACCCTAACAAAGCACACCTCATTCAACAGCTAGAGATCTACCATCCTGTAGGACTTCACTCCAACCCTAACAAAGCACACCTCATTCAACAGCTAGCGATCTACCGTCCTGTAGGGTTTCACTCCAACCCTAACAAAGCACACCTCATTCAACAGCTAGAGATCTACCGTCCTGTAGGGTTTCACTCCAACCCTAACAAAGCACACCTCACGCAACAGCTAGAGATCTACCGTCCTGTAGGGTTTCACTCCAACCCTAACAAAGCACACCTCATTCAACAGCTAGAGATCTACCGTCCTGTAGGGTTTCACTCCAACCCTAACAAAGCACACCTCATTCAACAGCTAGAGATCTACCGTCCTGTAGGGTTTCACTCCAACCCTAACAAAGCACACCTCATTCAACAGCTAGAGATCTACCGTCCTGTAGGGTTTCACTCCAACCCTAACAAAGCACACCTCACTCAACAGCTAGAGATCTACCGTCCTGTAGGTTTTCACTCCAACCCTAACAAAGCTCATTCACCTCATTCAACAGCTAGAGATCTACCATCCTGTAGGGTTTCACTCCAACCCTAACAAAGCACACCTCATTCAACAGCTAGAGATCTACCGTCTTGTAGGGTTTCACTCCAACCCTAACAAAGCACACCTCATTCAACAGCTAGAGATCTACCATCCTGTAGGGTTTCACTCCAACCCTAACAAAGCACACCTCACGCAACAGCTAGAGATCTACCGTCCTGTAGGGTTTCACTCCAACCCTAACAAAGCACACCTCATTCAACAGCTAGAGATCTACCGTCCTGTAGGGTTTCACTCCAACCTTAACAAAGCACACCTCATTCAACAGCTAGAGATCTACCGTCCTGTAGGTTTTCACTCCAACCCTAACAAAGCACACCTCACGCAACAGCTAGAGATCTACCGTCCTGTAGGGTTTCACTCCAACCCTAACAAAGCACACCTCATTCAACAGCTAGAGATCTACCGTCCTGTAGGGTTTCACTCCAACCTTAACAAAGCACACCTCATTCAACAGCTAGAGATCTACCGTCCTGTAGGTTTTCACTCCAACCCTAACAAAGCACACCTCACGCAACAGCTAGAGATCTACCGTCCTGTAGGGTTTCACTCCAACCCTAACAAAGCACACCTCATTCAACAGCTAGAGATCTCGCTGAGCTGCTAATTAGTAGAATCAGGTGGGCTTTGTTAAGGTTGAAGTGAAAACCTACAGGAACAGGTAGATCTCCAGGAACAGGGTTGTGGACCAATACTTTAAATGATACACCCTCCGCTGCTGTTCACATCAGACAACCTGAACACATTAAATGCACCTGATACAGGCATGTGTCCCGGCTGTTGTATTGAATTCAAACATTGGAATGCTATATTTGAGCATGTTAGGCAATATACATAGATAATGTATACGCTTATTAGTCTCAGTGTTCCCTGGGCTGCATCCCAATATTCTTCACTCCCCCCTCCCTTCCTCCACTCCCCCACTACCACTCCTCTCTTATCCGGAATTATGCAAAACTGCCTGAACGTTTCGAGTACAAGTGTTTGCATATACAGTATACAATGTACCTGACCTTGCGGTGTGCGTCGAGACATTCATTAATATGTAACCATTAATATGTAATTAAGATGTAATCAGCAACATTAGATGATAACACACAAATCTGTTTCCGGGATACGGAGGAGAGGAGGTGGTAGTGGTGGAGAAAAGAAGGGTGCATTTTTCGAGTATTGGGACGCACCTCAGGGTTCCGAGTGTTTAGGAGCAGTTGGACTTGGCTACGCCCAAAGCAGCAATGCACCAAACCTGGGGCTGCTTTCAGTCGTCATTCATCCTCTGCTTTAGTAAACGCAACCGTCAAAAACCTTAGAAACGCAACCGTCACAAACCTTAGAAACGCAACCGTCACAAACCTTAGAAACGCAACCGTCACAAACCTTAGAAACACAACCGTCACAAACCTTAGAAACGCAACCGTCACAAACCTTAGAAACGCAACCGTCACAAACCTTAGAAACGCAACCGTCACAAACCTTAGAAACGCAACCGTCACAAACCTTAGAAACGCAACTGTCACAAACCTTAGAAACGCAACCGTCACAAACCTTAGAAACGCAACCGTCACAAAGCTTATAAACGCAACCGTCACAAACCTTAGAAACGCAACCGTCACAAAGCTTAAAAACGCAACCGTCACAAACCTTAGAGACTCTGAACCGGAGCAGAGAGCAGGTAAGAGCAGGTAAGAGCAGGTAAAAGCTGTTCTGTACATTAAAACACTTAGTTTGCAGTGCACAATTTACCTTTAATTAATTCCCAGTCATGACCTCTCTTTCTGCTGATAGAGTCCAAACCGAAATAGCAAAACGAGAAAGAGACGTGCCACACATCCTGGACCCTGTGGCAGCCCCAGCTGCTGTAGACACTCTTTTTCACCCTGGTGACCTTTGACCCAATGATGCTTGGCTTTATCAACACAGCCAGCCACAAGTTCAGAGGCCAAAGTTCTGGGGGTAAGGGCACCCCAGCGCCTAATCCCGTCCCGGAATTACAGTAAGCAGCAAAAACAGCTCAACAAAGTCATAAATCACTGAGGGAAGTGGGAAGGCTTTAAAAAAGTGAAGACGGGAAACAGTTTACAGCGCTTGGGGAATAGTCCATTGATTTGCAGTCAGGAGTTTTTTTTTTCCTTTTTGCTTAAGCAAATTCACCACTTCCCAAAACTAGCATTTAACAATGCATCAAGAGCGAGAGACACCGAGAGAGAGCAAGAGAGAGACACAGAGAGAGAGCAAGAGAGAGAGAGACACCGAGAGAGAGCAAGAGAGAGAGAGAGAGACACAGAGAGCAAGAGAGAGAGAGACACCGAGAGAGAGAGACACACAGAGAGAGAGCAAGAGAGAGAGAGAAAAAGCGAGAGATTGCAGATTTAAAATCAACTTTACTTGCAAGAAAAACTTACAAACTTATATATAAAGACTGCCATATATCACGTGTCCTCACAGAAAACACACACTCTACACGCTACACACATGTAACCATAACTCCTCCCACTGAATCAGATAAAAAAGGTAAAAATAAAAACAGGAAGGAAAAACAGAAACCAAAAATAAAAAATTTAAATGCAGCCCGATCTGGCTGTGGTCCCCAGAATGGCAGAAAGAGGAGGGAGAACGAACATGAACAACGGCCGAGATCCACAAATCTGCAGACAGGAAAACAGACCCGTGACCCGTGGGCTACGAGGAAAAGCAAACCGCCGCATACATCACGCCGTCAAAGCAACACCCAGCTGAAATAACTGAGCACCTGAAAAGCCGGGGACTTCCTGTGAGAAGGATTACCACCTTGTGTCTAGAAACTCCAAAATAAGCACAGAATTTTCTATATGCTTTTAGTGCAGGGGTGGGGAATCTTACCCGAAAAGGGCCGGAATGGGTGCAGGTTTTTGTTTTAGCCTGGCACTAAGACACCTGATCCTACTTATGAAGGTCTCGAAAGAAGACCATGATTCGTTAATTAGTTGAATCGGGTGTCTTAGTGCCGGGCTAAATCAAAAACCTGCACCCACGCCGGGCCTTTTCGGAAAAGATTCCCCACCCGTTATAGTGTTTGCCCCATATTGGGGATTCGGAGAATACCCTATTCCTGTAGGTTTTCACTTCAACCCTAATTCGACACACCTGATCCTACTAATTAGCAGCTCAAGGAAATCTCTAGTTGTTGAATGAGGTGTGCTTTGTTAGGGTTGGAGTGAAACCCTACAGGACGGTAGATCTCTAGCTGTTGAATAAGGTGAATGAGCTTTATTAGGGTTGGAGTGAAAACCTACAGGACGGTAGATCTCAAGGAACAGGGTTGGGGAACCACTGCTCTGCAGAATGAATCAAAAATGCATAATTTACCAGATTTAGTCAGAGAGTCCAAACAGAAGGTCATCAATCAAAGTGCCAAGTAGGAAGGTGGGTCCTGACATTAAATACAGGCCTTTTACAGACTCCTCCAAAACGATTGTGTTGGCAGCACACCCCTGACAGAAAGACAAACCAACTGTGACCACTTAAAACCTTCATAACACTTTATGAACACTTCATAAAGGCTTCATAACACGTCATAAACACTTAATAAAGCCTAAACACTGGGCAGGTTATCCCGACATAAACGCGGGAACCGCAGGATTCACAAACTCGTTCCAGAAGTTTTCATAATCGCTCTTATTTGGTGCTTTATCGCTCAGTTCAGTCATAATGAGTGATGAGGAAAAGCCAGCCCAGCTCCCACCGTCCCAATCAGTCCAGCTTTGCATTTCCAAAAGAGACGCCATTAGCGCCGTTCCGTTCGCTCAGAGACTAATTAGAGAGAGAAGCAGCGGCGGCTTTTGGATTCAGCGGCGAGGGCCGGACGATTCGTTCGTTTCCCTCGCGGAGAGACGGGGGCCGCTCGGCGCGCCGTTATGAAATCCAGAGTCAGCCCCCCAGCGGCACAATGGGAGGGAGTTCTAATTGGGTAATCAAACAAGCGACGCCGCCCTTAATTATCCAACGCAGCTTCTCTCATTTTTGGTGGCGGAAGAAAGCAGCTCATGTGAAAGAGATGGAGGGGGGGGGGTGCTATGTGCAAGTGAACAGAGGGGCGAAAGGTCCAGGGGTCAGAAAGTACAAGTCCTGCCATGGATTTCCTCCACCCATAAACTGAGCCAGCTGATTTCACTAATTAGTTTTACCTCCTGGCTAAAAAGCTGCGCCAATTAGTAAATCCACGTGATTGGAACAAAATACTGGGGCGGACTTTTACTTTCTGAACCTGGATTTTACACCTTTGCCAAAGAGTCGCACGCTGAGGTACTTTAGGTTCTACACTGATGGTCCAAACTGCTTGTGCAAGAGTTTAAATAGAGCATGTTGTAAACTCGAGTAAGTGCTGCAGTACTTATTTTGAAAACTAGAAAGCATCAATTTCACACTTGAGTAGAGCAGAAAAAGATTATTAACAATATTAACATTGCCCCCCATATAGATAGCACACAAAACTACACCGCCATTGCACCCGTCACGCATAGTGCCCACTGTACACGCCTCTGGAGGCAGTGTTATGATCTGGGGTTGCTTCAATTGGTCAGGTCTAGGCTCAGCAACGTTAATCAGCAATAAAATGAAGTCAGCTGAGTACCTGAATGTACTGAATGACCAGGTTATTCCATCAATGGGCATATTCCAGGACGACAATGCCAAGATTCATCGGGCTCAAATGGTGAAAGAGTGGTTCAGGGAGCATGAGGAATCATTTTCACACATGAATTGTCCACCAGAGTCCTGACCTTAACCCCATTGAAAGTCTTTGAGATGTGCTGGAAAAGACTTTACGGAGTGGTTCGACTCTCCCGTCTTCAATAAAAGATCTCAGCCAAACATCTATGCAACTCTGGACGGAAATAAATATAGTGATGTTGCATAAGGTTGTCAAAACAATGCCACGACGAATGCACGTCGTAATCAAAGCTAAAGGCGGTCCAACAAAATACTAGTGTGACTTTTTTTTTGACCAGGCAGTGTAGATTTTTAAATAGATAACGTGCCTTTTTTTGTGCAACTGTCAGAATAGGATGTCCAGCGTGGTATTGGGCAGAATCCTAAATCCTCCCATTTGAAATGGCGTTAATGGCGGGTGATCTGGAACAAGAACTCAGTTGGCGCTCAGTTGTCCGGTGACAGACAGTCAATCAGTCTGCCTGTCTGTGTCTGTCTCCCTGTCTCCCTGTCTGTTCGTCCGTCTGTCCGTCTCTCTGCCTGTCTGTATGTCTGTCCCTGTCTCCCTATCTGAGTGTGTTATCTCAGAACTCAAACTCGCAGTGCATTGTAACACCTCACATTCCTAAAGGCCTAGGTTGCCTAGTAAAGGCACTCTTTCACGGATGCCGACCGAATGTTTCACCACGGTGTGCGTAAACAACAAGGCTGTTTCGCCAGCCAGCGCCTCTGTAATTCTGAGCTGTAGTCATCAGAGGTTTGGTCCCCGTGCTCCGTTTTAGTGGAAGAACAGGAAATATTCGACAAAAGAGTCCAGAGTAGCACAAACTACAACAAGACGCTGTGGTCTGTTGATCTGAGGCCCCTGAGGGGTATACTACGCAGGAAGCTTAACATAGTCAGTGTTTATTTGTGTTAGCTGGCTTCAGAAAGCCTAAACACCGCAATCTGGCTTAACCGGTACTACGAACGTGATTATCAACTTGCTAAGTGAACACGGGCTTTATTAATCAAGTTACGTGCGTGTTCCCATAAAAGGGGCGGTGTCTGCAACAACGAGCCTATAGCGGTGCAGGATGGGCTGTACTAGAGCACCGTATTTCTCTCCTGTGGGGAAAAAAGACTGATACAGACAGATATAATGAACAGATAAGAACATGAAACAATCATATGAGCAGAAAGCAACACCGTTGCTTCCAACAAAGCCAGGAAGGAGCTTTTGTAAAAAATATAAATAAAAATTGCTCATCGTGTAGGTTAAATTCGTTAGGTTATAATACCATATTCACCTTACCACTCGTAATAAATTAATCTATACACTCAGTACATTGTCATACAGTTTATTTCTAATGTGACAACTGTACTACTACATTCTAGAGCTGCTAAACTTTAAACTTGATACAGCATGTTTAAAATATTGCTGAAGCAATCACACCAACGTTTATTCATAAAAAAATGTCTCTCAAGCATTTTCCGGAACTCTGAGATTCCCTCAGAATCCGCACATATCTCTACGGGATTCTTTGGAAAGCCAATGAGTTAATTGGTCAAAGGGCGGTGCTTTTATATGTTTCAATTTGTTATCCTGAACATAACCTGCCCCGGAGCAGGTTAGCTGTGCAGAGTAAGTTGCCGTGGCAATATACCCCGATTAAAAGTGAGTCGGCTTCGTGATACAGAAAACCCAGGGTTGAAGCTCAATATCATCCCCTTAATCTCGCTTTGTAGTACACCCCTCTGTTCTTAGTACAGTGATCCAGGAAGATGTATCAATGTTCCAAAAACAAACTTTTCACTGTGTGTCAATCTTCTGATCCAACTGGATCTTCTTAAAGTCAGTCAAAATATCCACTTTGTCAAATAATAAAACCTTCTGTCTTGTGGTAGCATTGGATTTCCTCAGAACTTGCTTGGCCAATAAACAGTGCAGCATAATGAGGGGGGTTGTGTATATCTATGAAAGCTGTGGAAGTTGCTCTGTTTAAGAGTCTGCTAAATGCCAAAGAAAAAGGTAAGATGTTTGATGTGTCTGCACCAGGTGTGTAGGGTTAGGGTTAGGGTTAGGGTTAGTACCTCTGTAGCTCAGCTGGTGGACTTCAGATTGAAAAAGAGGCAGCTGTTCCTCCACAACTTCCTGACAATAACAAGGCAGCAAAACATTCTTCAAATTAAACAAGGCGAGTTCGATACAAAATTTTATCTCTCTCATGGCCACGAAGCTAAAAATAACACTGACAGGTTGTTCCCAAACACATCCAAATGCACGGACTCGGCATGCACCCGAGAGTCTATGGTCGCAGATACCCGGCCGAATATCTATGGTATCTGAAAGATTGGCATCCTGCTTACACATCCTGTGGGGGCCACATTACACATCCCCCCCCCCCCCTCCCCCCTCCAGGGCTGCATGCGCGGCTAATCCCAGCTCCGGCACGCTCCTCTCCTTCCTGACCAGCTAATGATGAAGGCGCACATTCCGCACTATGCGTGTGTACTGCTCAGCCGACACACTTTACCCCCCAACCCCGCTATCAGGAGTCAGCCCCTGATCCCCTCTGGCAGCCCAAAGGGGGGGGGGGGGCACGGCGGGGTGGGGGACAGTCCGCCGCTTCTTCCGACGACAATCGACTCAGAGCTCAGCTTTTTGAAATGCATCTCTCCTATCGTGAGCGCAAACATCTGATACCCTCTTTACCCTCTTTACCCTCTTTCACACCGAATCATCGACCGGGTAAAACCCCTGTTTGCCGTTGGTGTGAATGGGTCGACCCACGTTATCCGACCCGGGTCTGCGAACCTGCTCAAGACCTGGGATTCCTGCGGGTCGGACACGGTTCGCTTCGGTATGAAGATGGGGTCCGCAAATATCTGGGAGACACTGCAAGTCTCTGTACCGGATCCACGCGCAAAGGCTCGGCTTTCTGCGTTCACAAAGCCAATTGCATTCGTGCGTGCATCCATTTCTTTCATCATTTAACCTGGAAACAAAAACAGTCTGGTTTGCACATCAGTAAAAACTGTTGCATTTGCCACCGGCAAGAGGGCTGCTGGACGGCTCGTCCTTTTAAGCGCCGTTTCCGGATCGGTCGCACTGTCTGGTATCAAACCCGGGCCCCACCGTCTGGTATCAAACCCGAGGCCCCACCGTCTGGTATCAAACCCGAGGCCCCGCCGTCTGGTATCAAACCCGGGCCCCGTCGTCTGGTATCAAACCCGGGCCCCGTCGTCTGATATCAAACCCGGGCCCGCCGTCTGATATCAAACCCGGGCCCCGCCGTCTGATATCAAACCCGGGCCCCGCCGTCTGATATCAAACCCGGGCCCCGCCGTCTGATATCAAACCCGGGCCCCGCCGTCTGATATCAAACCCGGGCCCCGCCGTCTGATATCAAACCCGGGCCCCACCGTCTGATATCAAACCCGGGCCCCACCGTCTGATATCAAACCCGGGCCCCATCGTCTGATATCAAACCCGGGCCCCACCGCCTGGTATCAATCCCGAGACCCACCGTCTGATATCAAACCCGGGCCCCACCGTCTGATATCAAACCCGGGCCCAACCGTCTAATATCAAACCCGGGCCCAACCGTCTAATATCAAACCCGGGCCCCACCGCCTGGTATCACACCCGGGCCCCACCGCCTGGTATCAAACCCGGGTCCCACCGTCTGGTATCAAACCCGGGTCCCACCGCCTGGTATCAAACCCGGGTCCAACCGACTAATAGCAAACCCGGGCCCAACCGTCTAATATCAAACCCGGGCCCAACCGTCTAATATCAAACCCGGGCCCCACCGTCTGGTATCAAACCCGGGTCCCACCGTCTGGTATCAAACCCGGGTCCCACCGCCTGATATCAAACCCGGGCCCAACCATCTAATAGCAAACCCGGGCCCAACCGTCTAATATCAAACCCGGGCCCAACCGTCTAATATCAAACCCGGGCCCCACCGCCTGGTATCACACCCGGGCCCCACCGCCTGGTATCACACCCGGGCCCCACCGCCTGGTATCACACCCGGGCCCCACCGCCTGGTATCAAACCCGGGCCCCACCGTCTGGTATCAAACCCGGGCCCCACCGTCTGGTATCAAACCCGGGTCCCACCGCCTGGTATCAAACCCGGGTCCCACCGCCTGGTATCAAACCCGGGTCCCACCGCCTGGTATCAAACCCGGGCCCCACCGTCTGATATCAAACCTGGGCCCCACGATAACAGTGCTCACTAGTGGCTCCAGCAGGGCAGTCGGGTCCTCGCGTGTCTACCTCTGACTCATAAAGTATATATTTTCGTATATTATTTATCAGTATATTTCAGGTGTACGTAATTTTACATCCCTGCTCTCCACAATATATACAGCAGAAAACAGAGCCCTTCACTCAGGTCTTTAGAGCAATCAGCAAGCAAACCGATAGTTAACCATCTAATTCTGACATTTTTACAAGCAAATAAATCACATCAGTTAACAGCCTGACCACATTTCACATTTGTGACTGCATATCCTGCACAGGTATGGTAAGTCCACACATGAGCACGTACACGGCTAAACCCTGGAGGCCACTGAAAGCAGTGAAACCTCTACTGCCATCTGTCTCCCTCTGATTCGCCGTGCTGCCAACCAATCAGGGGAGAGAACTGCAGGGTCACAGGCTGGCACAGTACCAGCTGTCACCATGACAACCCCATCCGATCAGCTGCCATTGCACCTCAAGGTCACTTTCAAAGTAATGTTCAGTGTCCTCGGCTACCTTGTAGAGGCAGGGCAGCAGTGTAGTATACTGGGTAGGGAACTGGGTTTAGGGCAGCAGTGTAGTATACTGGTTAGAGAACAGGGTTTAGGGCAGCAGTGCAGTATACTGGTTAGAGAACTGGGTTTAGGGCAGCAGTGCAGTATACTGGTTAGAGAACTGGGTTTAGGGCAGCAGTGTAGTATACTGGTTAGAGAACTGGGTTTAGGGCAGCAGTGTAGTATACTGGGTAGGGAACTGGGTTTAGGGCAGCAGTGTAGTATACTGGTTAGAGAACTGGGTTTAGGGTAGTAGTGCAGTATACTGGTTAGGGAACTGGGTTTAGGGTAGTAGTGTAGTATACTGGTTAGATAACTGGGTTTAGGGTAGTAGTGCAGTATACTGGTTAGGGAACTGGGTTTAGGGTAGTAGTGTAGTATACTGGTTAGAGAACTGGGTTTAGGGTAGTAGTGTAGTATACTGGTTAGGGAACTGGGTTTAGGGTAGTAGTGTAGTATACTGGGTAGGGAACTGGGTTTAGGGCAGCAGTGTAGTATACTGGTTAGATAACTGGGTTTAGGGTAGTAGTGCAGTATACTGGTTAGGAAACTGGGTTTAGGGTAGTAGTGTAGTATACTGGTTAGAGAACTGGGTTTAGGGCAGCAGTGTAGTATACTGGTTAGGGAACTGGGTTTAGGGCAGCAGTGTAGTATACTGGTTAGGGAACTGGGTTTAGGGCAGCAGTGTAGTATACTGGGTAGGGAACTGGGTTTAGGGCAGCAGTGTAGTATACTGGTTAGAGAACTGGGTTTAGGGTAGTAGTGCAGTATACTGGTTAGAGAACTGGGTTTAGGGTAGTAGTGTAGTATACTGGGCAGGGAACTGGGTTTAGGGCAGCAGTGTAGTATACTGGTTAGAGAACTGGGTTTAGGGTAGTAGTGCAGTATACTGGTTAGGGAACTGGGTTTAGGGCAGCAGTGTAGTATACTGGTTAGAGAACTGGGTTTAGGGCAGCAGTGTAGTATACTGGTTAGAGAACTGGGTTTAGGGCAGCAGTGCAGTATACTGGTTAGGGAACTGGGTTTAGGACAGCAGTGCAGTATACTGGTTAGAGAACTGGGTTTAGGGCAGCAGTGTAGTATACTGGTTAGAGAACTGGGTTTAGGGCAGCAGTGTAGTATACTGGTTAGAGAACTGGGTTTAGGGCAGCAGTGTAGTATACTGGTTAGAGAACTGGGTTTAGGGCAGCAGTGCAGTATACTGGTTAGGGAACTGGGTTTATGGCAGCAGTGTAGTATACTGGTTAGAGAACTGGGTTTAGGGCAGCAGTGTAGTATACTGGTTAGAGAACTGGGTTTAGGGCAGCAGTGTAGTATACTGGTTAGAGAACTGGGTTTAGGGCAGCAGTGCAGTATACTGGTTAGGGAACTGGGTTTAGGGCAGAAGTGTAGTATACTGGGTAGGGAACTGGGTTTTGTTTTGTATTGTTTAGTTATAAATGCACGGCACTTTCCATATTGGAATAAAAACCACCAAGGTCCATCTCAACTCAGACAATTCAGTAAATTAACAGAAATTCCATTACTGAATTGACGGATCCTCATAGAACATTACAGCCATTTTAAAATGAGAGTTTCACTTCAGAACTGAAGTGCAAGTGGCCCCCAACTCTGCAAACAACTGCCTTCAACCAAACCCGATGTAAACTTCCCCCACCAGAAATATGAGCAATCATGCCATTGAAGTTTCATGCATCAATATCTGCTCAATAAGTGCTCTGTGTGGATTGTGATTGGCTAAGCAGCAGGCTGAAGTGTGCCGCGTGGCCTCTGATTGGCTCAGGGTGTAGAACCGGCCTTAAACTGCATCGCAGCTCCGGTCCCCTTGTTTCTTCTGTTCAACAGTGGAGATGGGAGACATCAACATGCCCTGCAGAACTGAGTGTGTGTGTATGTGTGTGTGCCTGTGTGTGAGACTGTGTGTGAGAGTGTTGTGTGTGTGTGTGTGTGTGTGTGTGTAGAGTGTTTGTGTGTGAGAGTGTTGTGTGTGTTTGTGTGTGTGTGTGAGTGTTGTGTGTGTGTGAGAGAGTGTTGTGTGTGTGTGTGCCTGTGTGTGAGAGTGTTGTGTGTGTGTGTGTGTGTTTGTGTGTGTGAGAGTGTTGTGTGTGTGTGTGTGTGTGTGTGTGTGAGAGAGAGTGTTGTGTGTGTGTTTGTGTGTGTGTGTCCTCTGCATTGAAGCTGGGAGAGAGTCGCTGTCTGGATTCCATCAACAGCTGTCAACAAAGTAGACGAGAAAGCAGAGGAAGAGTCTGGTGCTGTGTGCAGTGTTTCTTTACGTACAACGTGCCGCTACAAACTTTTTACCCACCTATTAGTCATTAAGCCACGTGATCTGTGCAATAAAGTCTGAATGTTATGTTTTTGACGGTGTGGTCTGCACCACCAATATAAAAGTTGGCTGTCGTACAGTGTTTTGAAAAGTACTGTACAACCAAGTGTTCGTTTCCAAGTGAAAGAGTTGGAAACAGTTAGGGCCGTGCAGTCACCAAAGCCAATTTGTCAAACTGTGTTTCTCAAGATAAAGAAAGAACGCTAGCATGCAGTTACAAAGACCAAGGACAAAAGTGAGCGAAAGATTCATATTGATTACAACCAATCAGGGATTTGCTGATTGTTTATGATTCACCAGTGATCATCAATATAATCATTGCTGGTTAGCATGTAGCATTTCCAGAGTTTATTGAATAAATAGGAGGCACTTTTCCCGATAATTATGGCTTGCCTCCATCTACCGAGAAACATTTTAATGCGCATTATCCAGTATCCTCTCGTGAGAGACAGATAACAGGCCTCGTAAGTGTATTTACAACACCACTAAAGTCCTTTTATTAGCTGCAAGAGAGATGTGTGTGATTTTTACAGGCCTGTAGGAGCAAAGCACAGAATTGCAATGTAGAGACAGAGCGCAGAAAATGCTAACGCACAGGCAATCCCTAATCACACTTTTTTTACGTTTGTCTGTTTAGTATATGAACACATCAAAGGGTAAGGCAGTGAAGTCAATGCAGTTTTTCCGCATGGCAATAAAGCAAGAAACACGTGAAAGTGTGAAAGCTCGAGAGTCTGGAGTTTAGAGATCCATCCCCCTGAATTCAATACACGCTACAAATGGAACCCTTTGAGGTGTAAGAACACACATATGTGATTAGAATGTCCGTAACTGAACATTCTAATGCTGATGTAACAATCACTGCTGGCAGAGCTCTCTCTCAATGGCTCTGACTGCTGGTAACTGAAACCAATGGAGTTCTAGAACACTGACTTAGAATTTTGAGAAAAGAAAAACATTCTAAAAAAAAAAAAACCTACTCTTCAAAGGGTTACTGACAGTATCCTGTCTCCAGCCAGGGAGTTTTGCTGCAGTCATGCTACATTAATCCCAGATGCCCTATGTCACCTTTAGAAAGCCCCCTTCTTTTTTTTGTTGAAAGAAGGACTGGCTGCACTGTTGAGGAAACTGCCAGTCCCAGATTGGATCCCTGGGTTTCCGCGTAGACGAGGGGACAGAAAAGGTCCTGTCCCGCACAAAGCGTGCTAAAAATTCCCCTTTTCATTATCTGCCCATCCAACTGAAACCTTTAACACAAAACAGGTCACAGCCGACTTAGCGGGAAAACAGCATTATACAACACCCAAGCGCCGGCCCTTTTTTTGTTGTCATTGTCGCTGCCCTCGTTAAAAAACACAAACACGTTCTGTAAAACCTCTTTGGGCTGGTAAAGATAAATGGGTTAGTGGCAGAGGGTGAGGGGTCAGAATCCGGAATAGAATTTGCTCTCCACGAGCGATGCAGGACTTGGGAGATTGATGACATCGACATTGTACCACTTTTTCCTGGGTCCTCTGTTATCAGAATACGTCAGTGAGCGTCGTAGCTGGCAGGCAGGCTGGGCGGTGAGGGGGAGGGGGGGGGGGGGGGGTGGTGGCGGAAGGCGGGAGGGTCTCCAAACGCTTGTTATCTTCATTAATAGTGCATGATGTCTGACATCCTGTTAAATATCACGGGATGAGGAAAAGGAGCCCAGGGGAGATAATCCAGTACCTGCAGGGAACTGGGTTTAGGGTAGTAGTGTAGTATACTGGGTAGAGAACTGGGTTTAGGGTAGTAGTGTAGGGAACTGGGTTTAGGGTAGTAGTGTAGTATACTGGGTAGGGAACTGGGTTTAGGGTAGTAGTGTAGTATACTGGTTAGGGAACTGGGTTTAGGGTAGCAGTGTAG
>CM040405.1:80647335-80692335 GCA_022702515.1 Ilyophis sp. 1 JC-2022
CCACACCTGCTCACTACACCTGCCCACCTCACCTGCTCACCACACCTGCTCACTACAACTACCCACCACACCTGCTCACCACACCAGTCTACCACACCTGCCCACCACACCTGCCCACCACACCTGCTCACCACACCTGCCCACCTCACCCGCCCTCTCACCTGACCACCTCACCCGCCCTCTCACCTGACCACCTCACCTGTCCACCACACCTGCCATCCACATCCACAGCCTCCAACGCACCTCAGCTCCTACAGCTAACCGCCATCAGGGCCACCGGCTTACTGCAGCGTATGCTGTAGTGTTTAATGTAGCGTGTGCTTAGCGTGAGCTTAGCGTGTGCTTAGCATGTGCTATAGCGTGTGCTATAGCGTGCGCTTAGCGTGTGCTATAGCGTGTGCTTAGCGTGTGCTATAGTGTGTGCTTAGCGTGTGCTATAGCATGTGCTTAGCATGAGCTATAGCGCATGCTATAGAGTGTGCTTAGCGTGTGCTATAGAGTGTGCTTAGCGTGTGCTATAGAGTGTGCTTAGCGTGTGCTATAGCGTGTGCTTAGCGTGTGCTATAGCGTGTGCTTAGCGTGTGCTATAGCGTGTGCTTA
Source organism: Ilyophis sp. 1 JC-2022 (assembly GCA_022702515.1). NCBI lineage: Eukaryota > Metazoa > Chordata > Actinopteri > Anguilliformes > Synaphobranchidae > Ilyophis > Ilyophis sp. 1 JC-2022. Next base: position 80,647,936 of record CM040405.1, read on the forward strand.
GCGTGTGCTATAGCGTGTGCTGCTCGCACTACCGCAGAGCTGCAGCAGCATTCGCCCACCAAGGAAGTACTGCTGCTGTGTTGCCCTTTTCATTTTTTTTTCAAACCAAAGATGGTTTGACACTTTTGTAATCAGAATTTTTAAAGTTGATATCAAAGCACAGCATTCTTAATAGAGGCATGAACACAAAAAAAGCAGCCAGTCCATCTGAACGCTCACAGAATACCGTGCAATTAAGATATTATCTAGACGTCAAGTATCTTGCTCTAGGGTACAGCAGTGTCCTACCTGAGAATCGAACCTGCAACTTTTAGGTTACAAGCCCAGCTCCATAACCACTATACCACACTGCTAATATGACAATATCTACAAATACTATATTTATTGGTTGTGATATTACTGTATGTGTTTTGTTTGACTTTACCAGCTATATGCTTTACTGCTAATGTATTGAACAGTTCACGCAGTCTGTCTGTTTAACCATTTTGAAAGAAATTCTAGCATCCATTTGCCCGTTTAAATCAAGAAGAAACCCAGTTTAGATCTTTCACAAGTGTCAGAAAAGCCATTAAAAAAAGAGCTCATTTAACATTTTTTGAACCAGTCACTAATTCTCTGAACATTTCCAGAGATCTCACAGTGTTGTTTGGGTGGTGCCAGATATCTCACAGTGTTGTTTGGGTGGTGCCAGAGATCTCACAGTGTTGTTTGGGTGGTGCCAGATATCTCACAGTGTTGTTTGGGTGGTGCCAGATATCTCACAGTGTTGTTTGGGTGGTGCCTCATTTTAAGACCCTTCTTATCCTGACTTAGTTTGATGAAACAAAAAAAAACCCACAAAAGAGTAGTTTGCAAAACAAGGCAACAACATAAAGAGGCAAATATCCCATTTGTTCAAATGAAGCCTGAAGGATTGTGGGTAATTAGGAACTTTCCATAATGGTCTGTGTTAGCTCTTATTTGGAGGACAGAATTGAATGAGCCGTTAAACTGCGAGCTCATAGCGCCCTCTTACTCTCTCTGTGCGCGGCACTAATAAATCCCTTTCCTCTTCTTTCTTTCTGTAAAACACACACAGCTAATACATTTCATTTAAGAAATTAAACAACAGCCTTCCAAGTGATAGATGAGCCTACAACTAGAAAATGAAAATAAAAAAAATTTAAAAAGTGGTACGGTTAGTCTCACACAAAAATAAAAGAATATACACACACACACACACACACACACACACACACACACACACACACACACACACACACACAGAGTTGAAGCAACTGAGTTGATGGGATTAGAGTTACTATCACACTGTCATGTTTTCAACCTACATTTGTCACAGCCGCGTGCTTGAGCTGCCAGTGAATGGGTAAAACGGCATTCTTAAATCTCGCTTAATCAGCGTTATTATTGCAACTCGGGTATCACTAAGGTGAAGACAAATTCCACATTTGGGAGTTCTTTGCTCTAGAACCGCGTCACCAAACTCCCCTGATGCAGCGACGCACAGAGCCGACCATCACCAATGAATACAACACAGCAAAACCGCATCAGCCAAACGGGTAACTTTATAAAGGCGAAATTAAAAGAAGTGAAATCATAATTTCCTGAAAATGCTGCCCAATGCCATCTTCATCTAAAAGTTACTGAGCCCATAGAATGTACCCAAAACAATCTGGGTGAACCACAAATCCCAGAAAACCAGAGCGGTACAAATAAAGAGGTGCAATATTACAGCAGGGTTGCCAGGTTTCGCTTTTTTCAGCCAATCTGACTGAATCGTAACAGACTGAGCATCAGGACTGAAAAGCCAGTTGGCATTTTTTAAATTTTTTTTTAATTTTTTTAAATGCACTCAATTCTGGAAACCCATACATTTTGAATTAAAATGCCAGGATGAATTAATTCCTCAGCTGAGATATCCATGTTTCCTTAGGGACTATTTTGGACTAAGAAGCCTGGCTGTTTCCCCAGCTTTTTCCAAAAACATTCCCCAAAACACTTTTTACTTTAGGCTTCACTTTCTCGGGCCTGGCTGGTAATATAGGGGTTTTGCCATCTCTGTCTGACATCTTTTCCACTTTTAACATGATTTTTGAAATCAGTCTGGCAACCCTGAAAGACAGCATGTGACCTTCAAACTAGACGTATAAAAGCAGAACAATGCTGATTAAAATGAAGGGTTCACAACCGTATGCTTCCAAATGTTCCCGTTTCACTTTCACTGGTACCTATCCTGCTTCCATATGGGCTAATGAACATACCGCTCTTTCTACCGTGTAGGTATTTGCCGTGCAGTTATGGAGCTTTTGTCAATCACCCGATTAGAAGGCATCCCTGACAGACAGGCTAAATCTCTCCCAGCCACACATGACATTTCTCTGAAAGGTTTTTAAGGAATATAATAATCTTACAGTGGGACTAGTTTGAATATTGATTTTCTTAAAAAAACCAAAGTTTTCCACACTGTATGCAATGTTTACGATACAGGAAATGCAATATTTAGACCCTGCTTCCAACAACCTCAACACCAATGTTCTGAACAGCAATCAAAGTACAATTATATTTGGACAACAGCAGGTGACAAGACTGATCCGTCACAATGTCATTAAAAGAACTGATTCTCTCAATATCCAAACATTCATATTTTAAGGGGAAGGGAAAGAGTGGTAATAATAATAATAACAGTAATAATTGACAGTATAATCGATTCCCATATTAAGGAGGTATTAAGAGCGGCTTAAAAGAGGTCAGAGTCCTGGTGACGTAATCAAGCTGCAGATTTAACAGACCCGTGCGGGGAATGAGGACGGTTAGAAACGGAAGGAATGATTAAGCGTGTGACGTCACAGGCACCAAAACTTTACGCTCAATTAACATTTTCTCACGGCAAAAGGCCTTAGACGGCGCTGAAACTAACAGAACTATGAACACAGGTGTCATTAACGACATAGGCTAAACGGAGGCTGCACGAACGAACGAATGAATAACTTTTATCGCTCATCCAAACACAAATCCCATAATCACTTTACGTCAGTGATTGGTATAGGCTTATAGCACCGAGGAAGGTTCTGCCAACCGCTACAACAATTGTATTTACAGCACATGCCGAGATTCGGGTATATCTGGCATCATAGATCAACAAAACACTGACCAAAAAATGCATAACAGCAAGAATGGTGGCATTTTGCTAAGAAGGTGCTTGGAGACACTCAGAAAAGTCATTACAAGGTCCTGAACGTGCAGAATGTGAGGACTGTATGGACTAGGGTGCAACTCAAAGGCTGATATTACAGGTAGGCTGCTTTATCAGCGAGAGACGACCCTCTCCCCCCAAGGGTGCCTATGAGCTTCACAGGCAAATATTGCACTGAAAATGTATTTCATTGAAATGGTACTCAAATTGGACGCTGTCACAAAGACTGGCCACACCCATTTCACCTCTCCATAAGTTGCTGCAGTTCTGTCTCCAAACGAAATGAAATGAATGGCAATGACAGGTCATTGGCAGTAGCCATGTTCTCTCCCAAAGACTCACAGCTCTGACTGTATTAGTTAAAACCATTGACGGTTTGGCATATTCAACCTAAAATGCCACCAAAAAAACGTGGAACAGTTAACATTTACAAATATAATTTTTAAAACCCCATTTAACTCACATTTCATAATTTTATGTAACCCAACGCTGTGCGGGTTATCATCACACCAAAAATGAAGTTAAATGCATAATTCCAACATCTAGTTCACTGACTGAAATAATTCAGAAATGCAAGCATTTTTAAATGTTACCAATTAACATTAATATTATGCAATGACCCCTGAGGTCAGCCAAAAAATCTGTCCGCAATTAAGAATGGAAACGTTATCCACAAGAAATCCATCGCATGTGTCCCATCGGCAATCACAGCAAAGAGCTTACACTTCCAGTTTTAGTTACTGATAATAAAGGCAAGCAGGAGCCCGTACAATGGTAGTCTTAGTCAGCAGAATAGAGCCAGAATGGCGAGTTTACAAGTGACAATAAACAATTCCACATCTGGTTTGATTGCCGAAATAAGCGTGTCGTCGAGAAGTGCATTCGGTAATAGGCTACTTAGGGAAGACAGGCTATCAGACGAGCTTAGTATAGTATGCCATGTAGTCGTATTGTAAACAGAGAAAACATGTAATGTGCGAATGTAAAAAAACGTGCTAACCGATAGGTATTTCCCATCACGTTTTAAATCAGGAAGACTCCCATATCGAGCCTGTTTCGCAATGGCTGGCTGGTTCCCAGCTTTTTATAAAACATCACGACGGTTTTATCGTAAGAACGGTGCCATACTTAGCACGTAATGAAGGGTGTCAACGAGTGCACGAACAATAAGTAGGTTAATGACAGTTCCCTGAAATACACGAACCTCGCTTGGTAACCGAAGTTAACGGTTGCATTCTTTATTTCAGAAAACCACGAGAGGGTGTGTGCGAAGGAGACAAGACCGAGAGGACGAGTCTGCCTTCTATCTTCGCCGAAGTAGGCTAACTTGAGTGAACAAAACAGTACATGCGAAGTATGGTTTTACGGCCGTGGATTTTAATGGTATACGGCTGTCTATAACGTTTTCAAATGCAAACTTCTGATTTCGCATGCGGTCGACAGCAGACACGTTATAACACATAAACAATGAGTGGTTTGCACATTTGGTGCGAGGAATCCGTTACACTGTCTCGATTGTCTGAGGACAAACAAGTCAAATGACAGGCGGATTATGGATGTGACACAGAACCCTCGCGCTGAACTCGCAAACGCTATAACCCATCCCTTGTTACACTGTCGCTAGCTGTAGCTCCCCCCACCCCCACAAATGCACATTGTAAATTTTCTCACGTTCATTTAAGCCAGGCACTACTAAGACCGCTTCCTTTGGAAAACAAAAGAAAAATGCGCCCATTTTATCACGCGAAAATAGCAAATACAACTGGATATTCGCACATTACCTTGGAACGCAGCTCGGGGAAGAGCGGTCTATTTCCCAGGTTGCAAACAGATTCATAGGCACGGGCATCGGACCTGAGCCCCCCGAACCTAAGCCGGCGACTCCAGCCCCAGCTCCCGTTGGGACCGGGGCTGTTGCCGGAGCGGGTCCACCGCCACCGCCGCTGCCCGGGTTCAGGAAGGCGGCCCGAACCCCTCCTCTTTCTACAGCCGCCGCCATCATCGCCTCTCCCGGGTAGCAGCTCGAGCTGACTGTCTGGTGCTCACTCGCGCACGCACACTCCCTCCCCTCAATCCAAGTCAGTACCTCTCCCCACACTGGAACAACACATCACAAACGGGAGAGCACACAGCCCAGGCATTTGTGAAAATCATGGGCGGGGCTTCGCCACTGAAGCAGAACAAAGAACCGCTAGAGGGCGCTGGTTGCCACTTATTTTTGGAGGCTATATCTGTTTTTTATGTCAATTTTCCTTTGACCATTCAGGCTACTTTCTGTATAACGCAGTTCACTGAAAATTTGACAGCCTACATGTTTGATTATTATGTCTATTTGGAATAGCATATGCACGATAAACACATGGTATAATAATCATAGTTAGCCTGCAATAAGCTAGTAGACAACAATTTCAACAGAAACATGAAAGGGATAAATTCACATTATGTGTGGAAGTATAAGCAAACGCTAAGCTAATGGTACACATACGCTGCTGGAAGATCTCACATTCATTTAAAATCCATTGATCTCTTAAAATATTTGAATTGTCTGTCAATGCATATAGTATATTCTACAGTTCTGCACATCCACACCTCAAAACAACAGCAAAGGCTTTCTGAAAATCCCCAGTTTATGCTATAAGTTCAATTGTCCTCTTGAATCACACATTTACTTAACAATTAAACCATGTCATCCTATCAGGTTTGGGCGATGTTACTGATTCACGTAAGCGTGTTGCGCCCTTAACGTGTAGCGCACAAGTTGTACGTCCCGGGACTGTTAGCCGAGCCTGAGATGAAGGCGTAGGGAGGAGCTGTTATTCAGACCGTACTGAGCCTCCTCCTACCACTGGCCTGCTTTCGGCACCCACCCAGAACTTTAAAAGACCGAATCTTCCTCTCCACCTTTTCCCTCTTCCACAAAGTCACTACTAATATAATTTGGTCTTTACCGACTTCTCTGTCTTCTACCGTCACCCAATCGGGCTTATTCAATTCAAGTGTCTACGTCAAACACCGGAGGGAAACGGACAAGTCCTCGCCTGTCTCTGGTTTTTGTTGTGCAATAATATGAGCATATATACCATTCCAGCTCAGGTATTGTACACACACACCTTCCCGCGTAAGACGTGTTTAATAATGAGTAAGTAGGTCAAGGAGTTGCTTGTGCAACAGTAACGGTGAATATTATCTGAAAGTGGATTTTTTGAATTTCCTTATAGATTTTTTTTTCAATTAGCTCTGCAATCCACTGAACATTGGATTTCAAGACCTATAGGGACCGCCGTGGTTATATTTTTAGTGGTTCTCACTCTCTGAACACGTTTTATGTCAAGCCATTTCATGTCGCCACTGAGCTGCTTTGAGGTAATACTGATTTTTTTTTAAACCAGGAAGAGTGCCAGATAAGTGCCTTTTTATTGCCTTACATAATCTGATGAAATCATTTTAGAGCAATGCGGTATGTTTTCTAGATGATCTTACTTGCTGACAGTAGCTATAAGCTTTAAAAACAAAACAAAAAAAAAGGGTAAGATAATGGTTGAATATTCACTGGGTTCTTAAACAGAGAAAGTAGGCCTATAAGCCCCGTCTATGTCAGGAAAATCACGGACGAGTCTTTCGGAATTTTAACTTTAAGGTAGCCTAAAACGTGGGATCTGGAGAGATTTTCAGCACTTCAAAAAAACAGTATGTCTTTCACAATGTGATTCGTTTTTGACAGGAAATACAGCACGCAGTTAGACTCGGGCTCGGTAATATCAGCATATGGCCGTGAAAGTGCTTTTGTTGATAGCGGCGAAGTTCTACCGCACGGTAAAAAAAACCGCAAAGCACCCCATTCAGCCAGCCTTCAGCTCGCCTCGCGCGCCAAAGAGCTTCTGGCCCGTCTCGAGAGCCATCAGCTCATTCTACCCAAGCAAACAAATCACAATACCGCACTGTCACAGCGCTGCAGTGATTCTGTCTTCAAAGGACAGCAAGGAAGACAATATTTACGCGCATTCCATGGACAGTGACGCACAGCCGCTCAGCCGATAATAGCGGATCTTTCTTGGCTGTGGCGTAAGTACGATGGATTTCCCGCCAGGGTGTCAGTAGCATTACAAAGATGCAGAAAAGGCCCACATCGCGTTGAATACATATGCAAGAGGAGGGAGAAGCCTCCTTCTGTGCGTACAGGATGGACTGAGAGCGTTAATGAGATAGTTAATCCTGCCCTATCAGCCGGGCCAGAGTTGGACATGGTGGTGGTCATACCCAAAGCCTTATGTGGAGTTGGAAAAGATGTCATATGTCAACAAATGTATGCCTGCTCTGCATGTGTGTGCACAGACGGTGTGTGTGTGTGTGTGTGTTTGTATGCATAGTGTACTGTATGTGTGTATGTTCATGCCTGTGTGTGCATGTATGTTTGTGTACATGTACATGTGTGCACAGACACATACAATATGTGTGCGTGTACTCTTGAGAGTATATGTGTGCGTGCATGCACTTTCTGTATATGTGTGTGTGGGTGCTTTATGTGCACGTATGTGTGTCCTGTACATATGTGTGTGTGTGTGTGTGCCTGCACACTCAGAAATTGTTTCTTCACATGTGTACCATACTTCTCCAATAGTCACACACTAGGGAGACTTTGTTTTGTATCTTGTTGTTGTGGTTGCTGCTCCACAGGTAGTGTGTTCTGGATTGGAAGCGGCACCCTGCTGGCACACCCTCCAGAGAGAGAGAGAGAGAGAGAGAGAGAGAGAGAGAGAGAGTGAGAGAGAGAGAGAGAGAGAGAGAGAGAGACAGAGAGAGAGAGCGAGAGAGAGAGACAGCGGTCACACCAACCCAACCTCCCCTGAATAACACCGCCCTGAATCTAAGCTACTCAATTCTCTTCAATTAAAAATCACCTTTAGAGGTTGTGAAAAAAGGGTTCTAAAAGGGTTCACTGGCTAGTTAGTTGTGAAAAGTGTGAAAGCTCCCAGATTGATCCATTTTTTCTGACAAATAACCCTTGGACTAGATAGGGTTCCTCTACGGAGACACACAGGAGCCTTTTGGAACCCTTTCTTCTGAGAGTGCGTGAGTTAAAATGAGGGACATGTTCCTCAGTTTATCATGTTTTACATGGGTATGTTTTATGAGTGGTTCCTGTTGTAGTGCTCCCTCTAGTGGTGTTGTCGGTTCTGTTTAATTATCTGCAACTCAAAGTTTAAGTCTATGTTGCTGCAGAAAGAAATACAAGTTTTGATTTCACATTTTTCTGGGCGGAGTAAAAGTTTCCTATATGCATGTCATTAAGTCCTTAGTGTAACTAAGGTGTAACTAAGGCGTAACTAACTTAACTCTCTATCTGTTAGCTGATGGAACATATTTGATATCTTGTAATGGCTGCTGGCAATAAAACATTATTTCTATATGGGGCTACAATTGAAAAGTTCGCTTTTGGCTAATTTGGGTAGAATGCATCGCACAATTGTACAGATGTTTTAAACTGAACATTGCCCTAATAATAGATAAATAACATGCAGTGTGATTTTTATAAATAGGTTCACAGGTACACATTGGTGATACTGTAATTACAGAGAGGAAGAATAGACCTACTAACAGTGATGTCACCCCTTACTGTTCGTCGACCCCCCCCCCCCCTCTTTGCCTGAAAATTGACCTCTGTGTTTCCATGGCAACACCGCTGTCAGTCAGAGCTCAGCTGGACTGACTGACTGAAGCAGGCGCTTCCAACCCTGCTCCTGTGACCAGCTAGACCCGTCCGGCTAACAGCAGACCACATCATTTTTCTGACGAGTCCAGATTGCTTTTCACACACCTCCGCTGAAACGATCGGCCGTTATACTTCAGAGTGCTTGTTAAATTGGCCGAACACTTACCTGTGATTCCAAAATTCACAAAAACAAAAAGCAAGCAAGAAAGAAAAGACACAGGACACGTTTTTTGGAAGAGCTCCACATCATGTATAATTTAAAACATTTAAGAGTCTCATAACCGCTGACAACAACACATTCAGGAAATAAATGTCACATACAATCAGCAAGGACGGACTAGATAAAAGTCTTTTGATTCATATTGCTGTGAGCTTCATATTTTAAACCATTTTAAAGGCTCGCGTGCAGAAGCAGGCCAGCCTCCACTGCACACACGAGAAGAACACTGACCCTCGAGAACTTGAAACTGTAAAATTATGCGCTTCATTTTTAAAATGAGCTCTCGCCAACAACACTGCAAAAATGTGTGTCTAACACGTGTTTTAGTCTTGCAATGAGACTTCAAATCTTATTTTTATATATTAACTTGTTTTAGTAAAACTATCTCTCCCCACTCGCAGAGTTTGTCTTATTTAGCAAAAAAGTAACAGAAATAAGATTCTAAAGTCTAAATATAAGATTAAAATGCTTGTTAAGATTTGTTTTTGCAGTGTGAACAATAAACGATTCCTTTAATAAGAACAGATGTTTATCAAAGCGCAGTGATTCCCGATCGCACAGATCGGCTGTTCCAGCGTAATTCCAGAGTGCTTTGTCTGTTTCTGTCCCTTTTTTCTGTTTGCCACTGAAGGTGAGGTCGTGTCTCTTCGAGGAGTGCGGCACTCGAAATGCGGCGGCATGTTTTCCATAATCCACGCTCATCAGAAAGGCCAAATAAGGACTCTCCTATGAAAGAAACTAATTTAATCATAATGGAAACCTGCCCACCACATCTTGAACCACCTCTAGAGTAAATTACCTTAAATAAATCGTGCCACGCTGATCACCTAGATAGATTCAGCTTGTCAAAAAAAGAAAAGGTTAAATAAATTAGTTAACTGACAAAAAATATGGGCGTCAGAGTGGTTTAGTCCATAAATGCAAATCAATTGTGATACATAAATAAGTAGGTCACTGGGACACTGGATCTACTCCCATAAAAGGAAGTGTAAGATCTCTAGCATCAGTGCACCAGAGAGGGCCTGTCTCCAAACAGTACAAACATCTCTAATGACAAACGCGTCGGTTCTGGGCAATAGCATTGTTTTTTAACATTAAAAAACAACAACACCAGCTGTCCTTATGAAAAGGACAAACATAATCCATGTTTTTTAAATGAATTGTTTAACAAACTAATTTAATATGAACCGCACAGCGTGTGTACCTTCGGTTAAATGCAAGTACGTTTTTGTGTGGTCTGATTTTGATCTGATCTGTGGATAAAAGAAAACATGCATCAGTTGATGCACGTTACTGCCCAGAGGCTAGCACATAAAAGCATATTTGGCAACACTGATTTCCAATGTGGTCCTCGGTCTCTAGACAAAACATCTAATGACATACAACACAATAAAACAATCAAATTCATAAATTTAGAAACCTTCCAATAAGACATACTGGAAAGTTTGGTGCATTTGTGTTAGTGTTTAAGAAGATAACCAATGTGTGCCCCCCTCCCCCTCATAACCTTACAGCACTATGAGCCTGACCAGGCTGCTCATAACCTTACAGCACTATAAGCCTGACCAGGCTGCTCATAACCTTACAGCACTATGAGCCTGACCAGGCTGCTCATAACCTTACAGCACTATGAGCCTGACCAGGCTGCTCATAACCTTACAGCACTATGAGCCTGACCAGGCTGCTCATAACCTTACAGCACTATGAGCCTGACCAGGCTGCTCATAACCTTACAGCACTATGAGCCTGACCAGGCTGCTCATAACCTTACAGCACTATGAGCCTGACCAGGCTGCTCATAACCTTACAGCACTATGAGCCTGACCAGGGTGCTCATAACCTTACAGTACTATGAGCCTGACCAGGGTGCTCATAACATTACAGTACTATGAGCCTGACCAGTCTGCTCATAACCTTACACTACTATAAGCCTGACCAGGGTGCTCATAACCTTACAGCACTATGAGCCTGACCAGGCTGCTCATAACCTTACAGCACTATGAGCCTGACCAGGCTGCTCATAACCTTACAGTACTATGAGTCTGACCAGGCTGCTCATAACCTTACAGCACTATGAGCCTGACCAGGCTGCTCATAACCTTACAGCACTATGAGCCTGACCAGGCTGCTCATAACCTTATAGTACTATGAGCCTGACCAGGCTGCTCATAACATTACAGTACTATGAGCCTGACCAGGCTGCTCATAACCTTACAGCACTATGAGCCTGACCAGGCTGCTCATAACTTTACAGCACTATGAGCCTGACCAGGCTGCTCATAACCTTACAGTACCATGAGCCTGACCAGGCTGCTCATAACCTTACAGTACTATGAGCCTGACCAGGCTGCTCATAACCTTATAGTACTATGAGCCTGACCAGGCTGCTCATAACATTACAGTACAATGAGCCAGACCAGGCTGCTCATAACCTTACAGCACTATGAGCCTGACCAGGCTGCTCATAACCTTATAGTACTATGAGCTTGACCAGGCTGCTCATAACATTACAGTACTATGAGCCCGACCAGGCTCCTCATAACCTTACAGCACTATGAGCCTGACCAGGCTGCTCATAACTTTACAGCACTATGAGCCTGACCAGGCTGCTCATAACCTTACAGTACCATGAGCCTGACCAGGCTGCTCATAACCTTATAGCATTATGAGCCTGACCAGGTTGCCACGTTAATGTAAGAGAAGTCAATGAAAGATACAAGTTTTATCTTTGCAGAGCAGTGTGATATTAGATAGACATTAATTTACCACCATCTAGTGGTGATATAAAAAATAAGCAAAAATAAATAAATTAATGGTGATTATGAACTGCAGCTAATAAGAAGTAAAAACAATTACATTACCAACAAAAATGGGCAACACAACACTCCAGGGTTCTCATGTGTGTGCATGTATTTTAAGTACAGGGCAACACAACACTCCAGTATTATCATGTGTGTGCATGTATTTTAAGTGCAGGGCAAAAAAGTATCTTCAGATCAGCTGATGAAAATTTCAACCTGGAGTGAGAGCAGACAGCTCCATAAAAACACACACAAAAATATTTTTTAAGCTACATTAAGCGTTGGGCCAACACTGGCTTTCATGGGGCTCTCGCTCCAGGTTGAAATACATGACAGTCCTGGAGTGTGCATTTCAGTCCACTGTTTCCCTCTGCTGGTGATGTCAGTTCCACGGAGAAATCACTTTAGACAGACTTTTTTTCCACTCGAGTTTGGTGATGGTGCGTAGGGAGAACGAGGTGGAGTTTGGTGATGGTGTGTAGGAAGAAACAGGTGGAGTTTGGTGATGGTGTGTAGGGAGAAACAGGTGGAGTTTGGTGATGGTGCGTGGGGAGAAACAGGTGGAGATTGGTGATGGTGCGTAGGGAGAAAGAGGTGGAATTTGGTGATGGTGCGTGGGGAGAAAGAGGTGGAGTTTGGCGATGGTGTGTAGGGAGAAACAGGTGGAGTTTGGTGATGGTGCATAGGGAGAAGCAGGTGGAGTTTGGTGATGGTGTGTAGGGAGAAACACGTGGAGTTTGGTGATGGTGCATAGGGAGAAGCAGGTGGAGTTTGGTGATGGTGTGTAGGGTGAAACAGGTGGAGATTGGTGATGGTGTGTAGGGAGAAAGAGGTGGAGTTTGGTGATGGTGTGTAGGGAGAAACAGGTGGAGTTTGGTGATGGTGTGTAGGGAGAAACAGGTGGAGTTTGGTGATGGTGCATAGGGAGAAGCAGGTGGAGTTTGGTGATGGTGCATAGGGAGAAGCAGGTGGAGTTTGGTGATGGTGTGTAGGGTGAAACAGGTGGAGTTTGGTGATGGTGTGTAGGGAGAAAGAGGTGGAGTTTGGTGATGGTGTGTAGGGAGAAACAGGTGGAGTTTGGTGATGGTGTGTAGGGAGAAACAGGTGGAGTTTGGTGATGGTGCATAGGGAGAAGCAGGTGGAGTTTGGTGATGGTGTGTAGGGAGAAACAGGTGGAGTTTGGTGATGGTGCATAGGGAGAAGCAGGTGGAGTTTGGTGATGGTGTGTAGGGAGAAACAGGTGGAGTTTGGTGATGGTGCGTAGGGAGAAGCAGGTGGAGTTTGGTGATGGTGTGTAGGGAGAAACAGGTGGAGTTTGGTGATGGTGCATAGGGAGAAGCAGGTGGAGTTTGGTGATGGTGCATAGGGAGAAGCAGGTGGAGTTTGGTGATGGTGTGTAGGGAGAAGCAGGTGGAGTTTGGTGATGGTGTGTGGGGAGAAGCAGGTGGAGTTTGGTGATGGTGTGTAGGGAGAAGCAGGTGGAGTTTGGTGATGGTGTGTGGGGAGAAACAGGTGGAGTTTGGTGATGGTGTGTGGGGAGAAGCAGGTGGAGTTTGGTGATGGTGTGTAGGGTGAAACAGGTGGCTGAGCCACGTGTTTAGAAGGAAAGCCGTGGGTCTGGGCTGAGGACTTATACCCGTGTGTCCTGTGCAGTGGGGTTGCTCTATGAAGGCGGTTGGGGGGACAATTGGACATCCCAGATTAGGGTGGGAATTGTACATACGCAGCCCGGCATTGGGCACCAAATTTTTATTGAAAAAAAAATCGCCTTAGACACTGTTGCTTGTGAAACATCCGTGAGTTGAGCCGTCTTAGTCACCGAAACTCCCAGTAAAAGTACCCCAACAATCACCCCTCTTTCAGAGCACTGAGTGTTTATCATGTCAGCCATGATTATAAACAAACAGGCCTGTGTATACATGCATGGCCCAATGCATGCTGGGATCCCATTTGCTTAATTTTGTGTGTTTGCGTGTATGTATGCATGTATTGTATATGCCATTCATAAAAATGTGTCCAAAAAGATGTTGAGCGTAATATGACTCTGATGTATGTCTTGGATATTTTATATTTCTTTTTAATGTAAAGCACAATGGGCTGCAGTTCATTGTATGAAAATGTGTTTTTGTTATTATGTGTTATGAGCATTAGTATTATTAAGAGTAATTTATGTGCGGTAAATGTGCTGGCACATCTGCCTTGGCCTCGTTGCAGTTTAGTGCGATTCATACTGTGACAGCACAGTCTTCTCAAAGCTGAGAGGCGGGGCAGCCCAAACAGAAAGCCCCGCTGATGCCCTGGAACTTAACTGTCCTGCGTCTCTCTCTCTGGAGATCGAAACAAAGCAGCGGAGGTGTTGATTTAGTCCATCGCTCTCGCGCTGCGTTCAGAAGCCTCAGGGGGCTCAAATCATTACTTCTCACATTACCGCCGTGTTTGTCTGTGTGTTGTTCCCGATCCGGAACAACATACTTCTGTCAAATTTCACCTTCTAAACCACTAAATCAGTGGAAAAAAGGTAATTTTTTTCCTCCCAGAAAAAATTTGCAATTTAATTCTTTGAGGAGGTAAAAAGGTAGAACTAGCCAATGTCAGACAGTACCAAAAGGATGTAAAAATTACTCGTAAATAAATTATTTCATAAATAAATCTGCTACTTGCAAGGGACCCTGCATATGCTAATTTTCAGTCCAGCCACAGCTGCAAACACTAAATTCTAACAGGCAGTAAATTTTTCACAATTAGACGCGTTTAATACCTTAATGTCTGCTGAAGGATTTGCTCTCTTACATCACATTATGTTGGTGATAGCTGTACACTGTACGTGTCATTAAGAATAATGGCCTGTGTTCATGTGCTGGGATTTTTCATGTTACATCAATGCTTTCATTTTCTCTAATGCGGCAAACGATTCCTTTGGAATTAAATTTTTTATTGTTTAGAGGATAAAAGACTGAGAGGTAAGACAAGATAATGGACTGATAGGTAAAATAACTGAGATCCTAACAGTTCAAGGTGTGTACACCTGGCCACTGAAACAAATAATGGTGTGGTTCTCCTCCCCTCTCCCAACACCAATGTCACCCCCCAACCTTGTGACGCATGGCGGCCATTTTGTGCCAGAAAGCTCATTCAGCAACTGCTGAGGTGGAGAGCGAGGGAATAATTTATCCAGTTAAAAATAGAGGATAATTATATGGCCGGATTCCAAACTAAGGTAATTTAACAGGGATGGAAACTGGGGAATCCTGTTCTCTTTACAATAAGTGCTAATAGATTTCAAATGACAACGGTAAGTTTTCATCCATGAGATGCCACTAAGTTTTGTAAACATAAATTAACATTTTTTTGTGACTAATTTAAAAAAAAAACTATTTAAAAGACATGTACTCCATTACTTCATTCATGTACAAGCAATCCACAAGAAGAATACCAAAAAAAACAATCTACAAAATAGTGACAGCACAAGAGTTCTGCCATCTTTAAAATAACCATAATGCTAATTCAGTGGCTGTCTCCCAAGCCCTATAAGTTACATTTGATGATCTGTTGAGTCTGGCCGCAGTTCTTTCCATAAGAATTATATCCAAAAGGTTCTTAAGAGTTCGACCCAACTTTAGTAGAAATTAACATTTCATTGCATATCAGCTGCTTGTTCTTTCTTGTTATTCTACTACTATCCTGAGTACTAACCACGCCACACAAAACTTTGGCCCAAAAGTTAAAATGTATGCATTTCAATAACATGTCAATTTTCCATCCAATTTCATCACATAACTCCAATGTCAAAAATTAATTCTGGATTAAACAGAGTTGTCTTTAATTTATATAGATAAATAAAATGTTTTATTTTTATTTTTACATACGTTTCATTTAAATTGTATTAATTAATGTTTATGAGGGCCAAGAATTATTTTTTTGTGTAGATCTATAATAGACCATATTCTGTTCACCATAGATCTATAATAGACCATATTCTGTTCACCATAGATCTATAATAGACCATATTCTGTTCACCATAGATCTATAATAGACCATATTCTGTTCACCATAGATCTATAATAGACCATATTCTGTTCACCATAGATCTATAATAGACCATATTCTGTTCACCATAGATCTATAATAGACCATATTCTGTTCACCATAGATCTATAATAGACCATGTTCTGTTCACCATAGATCTATAATAGACCATATTCTGTTCACCATAGATCTATAATATGTACGATAATGACAAGCAATCCTTGGAGGACCAAAACACATCAATCGCAGAGGCCATAAAACCTGAATCTGGAAAAAAAGACGTTTTTATCATGTCTTCTAAAGTACATTAAAAATCATGGAAACCATATTCTGTTTAAGAAACTCTGACTCAAAAAGCCAAACAATAATAAAATGAACATAATCATGGCAATAATCAATAACCCCGATGGTGCCGGTGAATAAATGACAGATACTGACAGAGGTATAAATGCGATGGATGACTCTCTAACGCCCGCATAATGTTCTAGAGAATTTTGAGTGATGAGGCCATCTGTCCTAAAGCCTCATTATGGAGATTTACAGGGAATGTGTGCGAGAGAACCCTTAGCCAGGAAACACAGTCACAGCCACAAATCACAGACATGGGGAGGATCTGTGATCGTTCTGTCATGCCTTTTGGTTCATATATCCCCTCCAGGTTTCATCCATCCACCCTCTGTCTCCATTAAGCACCCTTATGGAAATCTAATATCCTGCCATATATCGTATATGTGGGCGGCATAGTAGTGCAGGGGTTAGTACTGTCGCTTCACGGGTATGAATCCCAGCTGGAGTTTGCATGTTCTCCCCGTGTCCGTGTGGGTTTCCTCCCACAGTCCAAATGCATGCAGGTTAGGTTAACTTGAGAGTGTAAATGATCCTTGAGTATGAATGTGTGTGTGTGTGAATGGGCCCTGCGATGGAGCGGTTGTATAGATCAGTGTCCAGGGTATCTTGCCTTTCACATGGAAAGGCTTGAGCCCCTGACCTGGTACAAGCGGTTTAGAAAATGAATGAATGGATTGATATTGTAAATGTTTTTTTTTATTTCTGAATGTGGCATTGATTTTTATATTTGCACGTATGGTGGGTCGTGTTGAAGTGCTAAACTGCGACCCTCCAGGATAATTGCCGTCTACCACTAGCCTGATAAACAGACTAACAACGATTCTTTTCGTTTTTTTATCATTCAGATCCTTAAGAATTGAATTAGGGGTAAAGCGAAAAAGATTTAACAATCACGAACAAATTTAAATCAAGATACATTAATACAGAGAAGAAAAAAGAAGAAAAAAAACTGGCGACCTGCCCAAGGTCCTAGGGCCCGTGAAAAGGTGTTTCCAAATGTGACCAGCAGGTGGTAGCATTGCACTTCTGTAATGACGTCTCCCCTTTCACTCTCCCGGTGGACCCCTGTTAGAGCTGTTAATTCCGGATTCGCCCATAGGTGGAGCTCTTTCTCTTTCAGAGCTGTTCCTCGCCACACTGCGCTACAGACCCAACAGGTGTGTGTGTGTGGGGTGGAAAAAGAGTTTAATTTTGCATTAAAATTTCCGCTCACTTCCCACAGCGTTCACGATGGAGGGTCATCCTGAGCCTCACCCCAAGTCTGGAATTGTCGACAGTGATCCCGGACACGTATCCAGGGGCACGACTCTGCGCTAATCGCTGCCCCACCCCTTCTGATGAAGACTGAATACCCAGAATGCATCCTGGCTCTCCTCCAATGCCATCCCCAACACCTTACACTTGCTATGAGATCAATTCACTGATTGTTATGGTATTGGCAATGTGACCTATGCCAGTGCATATATTATAATGATAATGATATAGCATTATATATAGCATTTATATAGCGCCTTTCTCACACTCAAAGCGCTTTACAATGATGAGGGGGAAACTCACCTCAATCACCACCAAATGTGACCTATGCCAGTGCATATATTATAATGATAATGCCTGCCATTTATATAGCGCCTTTGTCACACTCAAAGCGCTTTACAATGATGAGGGGTAAACTCGCCTCAATCACCACCAATGTGTAGCACCCACCTGGGTGATGCAACGGCAGCCATTTTGCACCAGAATGCTCACCACACATCAGCTGAGGTGGAGAGGAAGATAACTATTTTTAGCCAATTAAACTGGGGGATAATTTAGGTAGCAGATTGAAAGAGCGGGGTTGGGAGTTTAGCCAGGACACTGGAGAAACCCCGTACTCTTTACGATAAGTGTCAGGGGATCTTTAATGACCGCAGTGAGTCAGAACCTCGGTTTAACGTCTCATCCGAAAGACAGAATTTATAATGAGTTTATGATTGTGGCATGGTTCTGGGTTGGCATGACGTTAGTATTATAACAGCGTGGCATTCTAGTTGATGATCTCAGTGTCATTACGCACTTACTGTATGTCGCTTTGGATAAAAGCATCTGCTAAATTACTGTAATGTAATGTTAGTCTGCTCTATATCACTGTCACTCACGTGACTTGTGGATGCAGTTATGTTCTGCCACATTGTAACTCGCTCTCTTAAATTGGTACGTCTCCTAAATTAGTGCAGTGTGATGTGATCACAGCACGCACGACTCCAGTAATCAGGCGAGAAAACAAACGGTCATGTTTGCAGCCTCTTCAGTCGAAGGATAACAGACTGTGGTGATTGTAGATGGAGCAGGGAATTGTGGGTAGGTCCTCCTACAGAGTGGTGGTTGTCATTTGGCTGCTCGGAGATAGGGAGTTTTACCCCCCCCCCCCCCCCCGTTTACTCCAAATTTTCCATCCCCAAGCACACCTCCCTAGTGTCCTACCTGTACCCAAAAAGTACAGACACTGTGACGCGTGCGCTCGCCCAATTTTACACAAAGTACGACAGGAGAGCCCTTCAACCAATTCAAGAGTGTTTTTCCAAAACCCACTCAAGCCCACTTTTGGTCAAAATAAAACTCTGAACTTTTTTGTGTTAGATATTTGCAGTTTTACTTTTCAAAACTATTATTCTTAGGGATATAAGTGAGTCATGATGCAAAAAAACTCAATTTATCCAATTTAAGAAACAAAAATGGTCAAAGTGGACTGAGTGAGTTTTGGTAAAACACTTCAGCTGGAGGAGAGATGCAGCTGTCATTAATAATACTAACACATGTTCTCCCCGTGTTCACGTGTGTTTCCTCTGGGCACTCCGGTTTCCTCCCACAGCAAAGACATGTATGTGAGGTGAGGTAAAGTCCTGCCATTGCTCTTGACCAAGGCACTGGCCTGAGGACTGGAGTTGGTCCCCTGGCGCTACACTGTGGCTGCCCACTGCTCAAAGTAGTTAGGATGGGTCAAAAGCAGAAAAAAAAGACCCCACGGGATCAATGAAGTATAACTTAACTTAACCTATATGTGCCAGGAGGAGGAGCCAACAGTCATTGGAGGAGAGACAAAGCTGTCATAATTCCATCACTGGGGGGTGGGAGTAGATTTAGCTGTAAATTATGCTGGAACAGATTGGAATACATGATTGGTAAAATGACTGTAAGTCATCAAGGGTCTGAGGTATCAAACGAGGCTCAAACCATCACTCTGCTGCCAGATATGCAGTAGATATGGATGGATGACTTTAAGGGTGGTTTCTCCTGACAAATTTTCTGATTGAACTTAATGGAAAAATAAGTGTCAGTGTATCCTTTCAAACTCAAAGTGCTAGAGTACAGAACCAAAATAACAAAAAACGTGTCACTGTCCAATGAATTATGGTGCTCACTGTATATAGCGCCTTTCATCTCACAACCTCAAAGCACACTAAAATGTTCAGTGTTACTTAAACTCTAACGGAGTACACATGAGTGCAAGAGGGACGGAATATACTTTGCAGGAGTTGATTTAACACTGAACATTTTACTCTGAACTCTGTGATGAAGGGAGGAGACTAACCTCAACTGTCACCAATGTGTAGCCCCCACATTAGGGAAATACACGGCAGCCATTTTGAGACAGAACACGCCACTCTGAAGGCAACTGGGCTGGTCCTGTTAGTTAGCTGCCTACAAAGCTATAAAACACAACCCCTTATTCTTTGTTTATTTTTGTCTTACTGATGTGGGAACATTTCTATTGGCGTCATTCAACACACACTCCCTTCATTTACGCCTCAGCTAATGAAGTTATAATGTAATATATTATGCATATATCTACTAATAATTGCATTTCAGGCCCCTAACAACAACACCAAGCTGCTGCCAGCCACTCCAGAATTGCACACATCATAGCCTCGCGCAACAAACCGCCGCGGAAAATCTTTGTTGCCATATTAAGGGTCAGCTTGTCCACCGTGTAATAATTTATAGGGAAGACGATTGAAAAAAGACCTTTTTAGTGTCATGTAGCCCACAACATATGCGATTTAAACCTCCGTATGGGTCAATTATTTGGGTGTAAACCAATTTATTAGGGGGGGAGAGAGATGACATGTTTGCAAATTTGAGCGCGCAGCCTTGCGCGACGATCGGGGAAATGCGATCCACATCCATTCCTCTCTCTTCGATAGCTGAACCATTTTAATTGTATTAGCTGAATGACTGGTCTCTGGCGAACCTTCTGATTCAATTTAAAACCTGTTATCTGCTCGCGATCCATTGAACAGGCTGCCCCGACCCTCCGCCAGGCGCTCGTGATCAATTCACAGCACATTCAAAGATCACGGCAAGACTGATCTCGTCCGTGCAGAATGCTAATTACGACCAAATCCGCACTGGGTGTGCAGGAACCGCCGATGCAATTAAGGTTCTGTTCATATGAATCATGGGGCACTTTGCAATCAATGAGCTATTTCCTCCAGACCAGCTTGCTGGACTAATATTTATCTTATTTCTTCCATGCCCATATTAATATTTTTATTATATACATACCCTTCTCAGTGTGATTATTAATGTTAGAGTAGGACTTTACTTAATCAGCAACACTGTTTGGTTGAATATAAAGAACGTGACGCTTCATTAGGTAGCATAATGGAAGCATGATGGTGTCTACAGAAAGTACATGATTATTTTAGACAGGCAGACATTAAACCATAATTACATATGCAGTAATGACATGCTAAGTATTAATTTTGTGCTTTGGCTCATTAGAGCAACCCATGCAAAAAAGGTTATTTTGTTAAAAGTGCTCTGCATTCTAAAGTGATTTAATTCTGTTCTATTAAATAAAGAATCTCTAACGAGCGGGAGGCGTTGCCTGGAGACAGGGCAACAGAACATGTACAATTAAACCAAATTGGATCATCTCTGATCTGCACAGAGTAAAACCCGGAACCCTCCCCAATCTGGAGCATGGACTGAAGGAAAAAGAGCTGTTCTGGGTTTTACTTTGTGCAGTTATCCAGCTAACTCAGTAACCCTGCTTCTCTTACTCTGTGCAGTTATCCAGCTAACTCAGTAACCCTGCTTCTCTTACTCTGTGCAGTTATCCAGCTAACTCAGTAATCCTGCTTCTCTTACTCTGTGCAGTTATCCAGCTAACTCAGTAACCCTGCTTCTCTTACTCTGTGCAGTTATCCAGCTAACTCAGTAACACTGCTTCTCTTACTCTGTGCAGTTATCCAGCTAAATCAGGAACCCTGCTTCTCTTACTCTGTGCAGTTATCCAGCTAACTCAGTAATCCTGCTTCTCTTACTCTGTGCAGTTATCCAGCTAACTCAGTAACCCTGCTTCTCTTACTCTGTGCAGTTATCCAGCTAACTCAGTAATCCTGCTTCTCTTACTCTGTGCAGTTATCCAGCTAACTCAGTAATCCTGCTTCTCTTACTCTGTGCAGTTATCCAGCTAACTCAGTAATCCTGCTTCTCTTACTCTGTGCAGTTATCCAGCTAACTCAGTAATCCTGCTTCTCTTACTCTGTGCAGTTATCCAGCTAACTCAGTAATCCTGCTTCTCTTACTCTGTGCAGTTATCCAGCTAACTCAGTAATCCTGCTTCTCTTACTCTGTGCAGTTATCCAGCTAACTCAGTAATCCTGCTTTCTGGAACAGGCCGTTGGACTTGACAGAGTATGGTGCAGATAAAAAAAACCAAGCAGCTAAACTGGACTGGATCTTTAAATAGGTGTGCAGGTGCAGCCCTGACTGGACCACCTTTAAATAGGTGTGCAGGTGCAGCCCTGACTGGACCACCTTTAAATAGGTGTGCAGGTGCAGCCCTGACTGGACCGTTAAATAGGTGTGCAGGTGGCAGCCCTGACTGGACCGTTAAATAGGTGTGCAGGTGCAGCCCTGACTGGACCACCTTTAAATAGGTGTGCAGGTGCAGCCCTGACTGGATCTTTAAATAGGTGTGCAGGTGCAGCCCTGACTGGATCTTTAAATAGGTGTGCAGGTGCAGCCCTGACTGGACCTTTAAATAGGTGTGCAGGTGGCAGCCCTGACCGGACCTTTAAATAGGTGTGCAGGTGCAGCCCTGACTGGACCTTTAAATAGGTGTGCAGGTGCAGCCCTGACTGGACCTTTAAATAGGTGTGCAGGTGGCAGCCCTGACTGGATCTTTAAATAGGTGTGCAGGTGCAGCCCTGACTGGACCTTTAAATAGGTGTGCAGGTGCAGCCCTGACTGGACCTTTAAATAGGTGTGCAGGTGGCAGCCCTGACTGGATCTTTAAATAGGTGTGCAGGTGGCAGCCCTGACTGGACCTGTAAATAGGTGTGCAGGTGGCAGCCCTGACTGGACCTGTAAATAGGTGTGCAGGTGGCAGCCCTGACTGGACCTGTAAATAGGTGTGCAGGTGGCAGCCCTGACTGGACCTTTAAATAGGTGTGCAGGTGGCAGCCCTGACTGGACCTTTAAATAGGTGTGCAGGTGCAGCCCTGACTGGACCTTTAAATAGGTGTGCAGGTGCAGCCCTGACTGGACCTTTAAATAGGTGTGCAGGTGCAGCCCTGACTGGACCTTTAAATAGGTGTGCAGGTGCAGCCCTGACTGGACCTTTAAATAGGTGTGCAGGTGCAGCCCTGACTGGACCTTTAAATAGGTGTGCAGGTGCAGCCCTGACTGGACCTTTAAATAGGTGTGCAGGTGGCAGCCCTGACTGGACCTTTAAATAGGTGTGCAGGTGCAGCCCTGACTGGACCTTTAAATAGGTGTGCAGGTGCAGCCCTGACTGGACCTTTAAATAGGTGTGCAGGTGGCAGCCCTGACTGGACCTTTAAATAGGTGTGCAGGTGCAGCCCTGACTGGACCTTTAAATAGGTATGCAGGTGCAGCCCTGACTGGACCTTTAAATAGGTGTGCAGGTGCAGCCCTGACTGGACCTTTAAATAGGTGTGCAGGTGCAGCCCTGACTGGACCTTTAAATAGGTGTGCAGGTGGCAGCCCTGACCAGCTGTAACCTGGTGTCTGTTGCGGAGGGACACACCTCTGCATCGTACTTGGCCTACTTCTTTACATCTTCCTTCTCTCGTTATTTCATGTTATCTTCTCCTCCCTCTGCTCTGGAAGTTTTACATTTTTTCAAGGAACATCCACTGAAAGAGACACTTTTATTCTGAAGTGAGCCCACAAAAAATATAAGAAACAAAAATTCTGAATAAATTAAACGCATGTAGTTTAATGTAATGTACAAACCCCGTTTCCAAAGAAGTTGGGAATGACAGTATGTAAAATGCACATAAAAACGGAAAGCAGGGATTTGTAAATTCTCTTTTACATATATTTGAAATTTAATTGAAAACAGTACAAAGAAAATATATTTAATGTTTTACCTTATCAACTTTATAGATTTTTGTAAATATACGCTAATTCCGAATTTGATGCCTGCAACACGTTCCAAAAAATTTGGGGCAAAAAAAGACTGGGAAGTTAAAAAAACACTTGTTTGGAACATTCAACAGGTAAACGGGTGATGCTATCATGACTGGGTATTAAAAGATATCGAAAAACTCTTGATATCTTATTTTCAGGTACTCATTACAAGTGATACTATAACCTCTCTGCATTTGAATGGATCTCTATGGGAATTGGGGGGTGGGACTAGATTAAGCTGTAAATTACATGGGAATAGTATGGAACCCATGGTTGGCTGAATGGCCAGTCATCAAGGGTCTGAGGTATCAAACGAGCCTCAAACCACCACTCTGCTGCCAGATATGCAGTAGATATGGATGGATCACTTTGATGACTTACAGCCATTCAGCCAACAATGGGTTCCATACTATTCCCATGTAATTTACAGCTAAATCTAGTCTCACCCCCCAATAGAGGCCTGTCACATAGAACTAGAACTGTCGTTACCAATGGTTACAGGGACGCGCCGCCATGTTGGAGGACCAACCCTAACAGAGACGCTTAATGTTACCGCTGAACTAGTAGTGTTTGCTACTCCATTAAACTAGTTTCATGCTAACGCTACTATGATTGCTGTCCTACAATGACGAACTTCTGCACTGCGTACTGATGTGCGAATAAAACTGGGAAAAGGCGAAAATGTCCTTTTACATGATAATCTGAGTACTCACCATAGCAGCTAAACCACCAGGCAGGGTGAACGAACTAAATTTTATGACTGAAAGAAGAGACTGGTGGTTGAAAGCAGTAAGGAGTGAGCTGGATTTAGACAGCAACCAGGCTCGGATCATTACAGCATAGGCTCGGATCATTAATGGTAAATTACGTTTTATGAACAAATTATAAAGTTAGCCAGTTAATATATACATAACTAGCTGGCCTAATTTACATTTATGTGCATTATCTAAATATTAGAAAGTTAAAAGTGAATTAATCGCTAGGTTTAGCTAATGTTAGTAGCTAGATCATTTGTGCTACGCCTGCGAAACATTAATGTTAACCTAATGCGATACGTCAAGCATATTGTGAACATCAAAACAGTGTTCATTTGAACTATTATTACATTGCTAGGGGTGCTACGTTGTACGATGTCTCACAAATAGATTGGATAAACTGTAAACATTAGCTACCTGTGCTGGCCTGGCAGGGTGCGAGCAATATGAGAATCCAGAAGAGGGCGAAAAGAAAAGAGTTCTCTTGTCTAGACAAGCCCAGAAATCCTTTCAGAACACATTTTTCTGAGAGAGTACTCCACAAACATGTAACATGGCAAGTAACATACCTCGTTTATTCAGTATATGACCTGTCCTGCCTTTTTATCCAATGTATGATGGGATAGGCTTCAGCCCCCCTAAGAAGGAGTATGTGGTTCAAAAATGGATGGATGGATGATGGATTATTCAGTATATAAGCGAGACTAAAACACCATTATAAATGAGATTTTTTAGGTGGGATTATCCATCCATCCATTTTCTAAATCTCTTCGTCAGGGTCGTGGGGGGCTCACGCCTATCCCATCATGCATTGGGCGAAAGGCAGGAATACACCCTGGAGAGGTCACTAAATCCATTGCAGGACCCACACATCATTCACTCACACATTCATACCCCAAGGGCAATAAAAAACCCCCAATTAACCTAGCCTACATGCCGTTGGTCTGTGGGTGGAAAACGGAGTATCCGGAGGATACCTCTACAGGCAGTGAAATATTTGAGTGGATGGTTTGGTATCCGCTGACCCAGCACTGAACTGGTAGTCTCCTCTGGTTAGGAATGCTGTATATCCCTGTGCTGGCGGGCAGATCCGACCACGTCTGGGAGCATCGATTACGGAACGCTGTCACGGACTGGCGCTTTGTAGCTGAACGCAAACCTGATGCAAGTCTACTGTTTGGAGACGTGCGAGATGGGGAAGGGAGAGAGGAGGACGTCAGGGGAACCATCAATATACCAATCTCTTTCACTTCCTCTCGTTCTCACTCCCTCCCTCTCTATGTCTCTCTTTCTTGCTCTCCCTCTCCCTTTCTCTCTCATGCACTGTAAAAGATCTGATGGAGAATTTCCATGTTAAAGTGAGCTCCTGTTTCCTCTCCCTCTAGGACGGCTGACTCACGCATGCTAACCATGTGAAAGAGTGCACGCCACTCGCTGTTAGGAACACGATGACAGAGGGGACTCAATTACCCCTACATGTTGCCCCTACAAATGAGTCCTACTGGGGCCGCAAAGGAGGAGCATCAAAAAACCACGACAAGAGGGAGAAAGAGAGAGACAGAAAGAGACAGAGCGCTGGGAGAGAGAGAGAGAGAGAGAGAGAAAGAGAGAAACAGAGCGCTGGGAGGGAGAGAGAGAGAGAGAGACAGAGCGCTGGGAGAGAGAGAAAGAGAGACAGAGAAACAGAGCGCTGGGAGAGAGAGAGAGAGAGAGAGAGAGAGAAAGAGAGAGACAGAGCGCTGGGAGAGAGAGAAAGAGAGACAGAGCGCTGGGAGAGAAAAGACCAGAATGTTTCCACGGCGACTGTCATCTGTTGAAATGAATAAGTGCACATTCTGGCCAGAATTACTTATCACTTTCTCTGCCTCTCTGTGTGTCTCTGTTGTTTTGGCGCTGTACTCCAGCAGCATTTAATTTGAAATGAAACGATGAACACGAGGTTAAAGTGCAGAACGTCAGATTTAATTTGAGGGTATTTACATCCACATCGGATGATCCGTGTAGGACTTACATCTCTTTTAAAATTTTATTTATTTTCAGCCCTGACGTGTAAATTCTGGCCATCAAATCCACAGAAAAGCCATTCTGCATCCATATCATCAGTCTCGGCGATACAACAGGCAGGTGCTTCGTACAAAGCCTGGTCGTGGGCGAAATGACTGTGCCATCCCCCGGGGCGTTTTGTCATCGTGAAATGTTGTGTCGGTGGCAAATCTCTACCGACCAATAGAACACAATAGAAAAGAAAGTGAGATGAAAACAAAAGAAAATCAAAGTAAAGAGCTGGAAACAAAGAGAGAGAAAAAGCACAAGCTCGTCCCTTGAGCGCCGCCTCCTTCGCCTGAAAGGCCTTATTGATAGGTTCATTTATTTTTAGCGGTGCGAAGCCAGCCCTGCCCGAACGTTGAGGAGGGTGATGCGGGGCTTTCCGGACAAAACGATGTCCGATTGACAGCGTGCCAGAGGCGCAGAGCAACAGGGAGCTCTGTCCCCGAACAGGAAGTAAAATAAACAAGCTCTCGCCTTTGGCGATCCGTGGTGGTGGCCCAACCGTAATCCTGTTAGGGACAAAACGTTTTCGCTTAAATCCGAACGCGAAACGCGATCTCATGTTGTTAAGAGAACTCTTTCCAAACAAGCTAAAACTACAGCGCATTTCTCATCCACACGTGTGACTGTTTGTTTTGCAGTTCTTTCAGCCGTATAGGCTATGTATCACCTGCTATAGTCTCCAGCCTTGATTATGTATAGATCATTGGTGTATTTAATTATAATCAGATAGTATGGTCATTTTCCTGTCGTGGGCAAGCATCTTTCTCATGACGGGTTTATGTTGTCCTTGTACCTGCATGTGGTAGCAGGAATATGCCTTTTGGGTTCGAGCAGGGGTGTTCAATCTCATCCGAAAAAGGCCGGTGTGGGTGCTTGTCTTTTTTTTATCCCAGCACTACAACACCGAATTCAACTAATTAACCAATGGTCTTCAATCAAGATAAAAATAGAAACATGGGGCCTCATGTATAAACAGTGCATACGTACAAATAAATACGTACATATGCGTATTCCAGTTTCCCCGCCATCTGAATCTCCAATTCCCACAGTCTCAAAAATGTGTGTATGCATCATGCAGGACTCTGCATAAATGTGTGCATGTTTTGACGTCAAGTTTGTTTTTTATAAATCCCAAATCTCTGGGGAAAGTGGTGTACACATTTTATTGTACATTTGCACGTATGTTCATACATGAGGCCCTCTGTTCGTAAGGTACAAACTTTCAACAAACAACCTCACACAACAGAAGAGTAGGCGACATAGCCTCCTGAAAAAATGGAAAGGGAGCAGATCTACTAACCTTGTTGCAGAGACAGTTCTAACAAAACCAAATTTCATAACCTTTTTATATTGATTGTGTTGACAGACAGACAGACAGACAGAGCAGCTCAACATCACATGGTTCGTAGGAGAGCTTGTGCTCGACTGTGCTCTCCCGAATCGATAGTGCAGGGTCCAGCCATACGCGCTGCAGAAGAATACAATCAGCCTTTCCAAACTGGGATACAGATGGGAAAAAAACTATAAATAAATAAATATTAATAAGTACTTATTATTCCCCTAGTGAGAGTTGTGCCTGGAGTTTTCAATTATTTTTAATCCTCCTACTACAATGATGAAATTATTTTTAATCCTGATACTATAATAATGAAATAATTTTTGGGTCCTTTGTGTGCCTGCAGTATGACTCAATCTTTGTAGAAAGCTTTGTTTTCTCTGAACTGCACTGTTTTCTCCAGAGGCTTCTGAGTACCCTCACAACAGATTTAATAAAGAAAAATCTGAGAGTGTCAAAGATGTCATCTATTTAAACACACACACGCACATACACACACGCACACACACACACACACACACACACACACACACACACATATTGAACTTACCTGAGCATATATAAGAGATATAAATACAAGCTCATCAACTGACAGGTACTGTCCCTATCTTTCTGAAATCCCTGTTGCTAAGCAGCCATGACACAGTTCTATAATTGGATGGAAGCCCATCAATGAAACCCTGATGACGGTGAACATGGCACGTAGGCAGTATAAATAGCATGTGTGTGTGTGTGTGGGTGTGGGTGTGGGGGTGTAGAGGTCTACATCACACTTGAATGCACAATAGAAAACAATGCAGAATTTCCCACAGTAAAGGTGATCGTGAAGGTTCTTGCAATTCTACACTAGGGAGGGACAGGGGTGTCAAAAAAAACCATACCTGCTTGTTGATGGGGGCACACACCCGTTCTTCCTGTGTCACTGATGGCAGAGCATTTGTAAACAGTGCCATACGCCCTCTCTCAAGAATGGAGAAGACAGATGGATCATGCACTGCAGAATTAGCAAAGCATGCATATATTAACAAAAAGTAGAATCACAAAGTAGAATATCCTGGCCCATATGCTTAGTCATTTTTCCACAGTGAATTTCTCAGATTTCATTTCTGCAGGCTTTTTCTTGCTTCTTGTTTGCCAGGGTACTAAACCCTGTATTTAAGCACATCTTCAGCGCGTAGGAGCGTGGTCGTATTTAACATACTGTATGTGCTGTGCTTGTATATGTACTGTTATCTCTGTAGGATAGATAACTCCCTCTTGTCTGTCATAATAAACACCTGTTTGTTTGATATTTCTATGTGCTCAAGTGGGTTTTTTATTTGGGGTTGTGGTTACTCTTGATGAGGCTTGTGTTTAATACTTACAGATTTCACACATGGGCTGATACGTAATACCGCTGTTTAATACTTAGACTTCACACATGGGCTGATACGTAATACCGCTGTTTAATACTTACAGATTTCACGCATGGGCTGATACGTAATACCGCTGTTTAATACTTACAGATTTCACACATGGGCTGATATGTAATACCGCTGTTTAATACTTACAGACAGATTTCACACATGGGCTGATACGTAATACCGCTGTTTAATACTTACAGACTACACACATGGGCTGATACGTAATACCGCTGTTTAATACTTAGACTACACACATGGGCTGATACGTAATACCGCTGTTTAATACTTACAGACAGATTTCACACATGGGCTGATAGGTAATACCGCTGTTTAATACTTACAGACAGATTTCACACATGGGCTGATACGTAATACCGCTGTTTAATACTTAGACTACACACATGGGCTGATACGTAATACCGCTGTTTAATACTTACAGACAGATTTCACACATGGGCTGATACGTAATACCGCTGTTTAATACTTACAGACAGATTTCACACATGGGCTGATAGGTAATACCGCTGTTTAATACTTACAGACAGATTTCACACATGGGCTGATACGTAATACCGCTGTTTAATACTTACAGACTTCACACATGGGCTGATACGTAATACCGCTGTTTAATACTTAGACTACACACATGGGCTGATACGTAATACCGCTGTTTAATACTTATAGATTTCACACATGGGCTGATACGTAATACCGCTGTTTAATACTTACAGATTTCACACATGGGCTGATACGTAATACCGCTGTTTAAAAGCTGTGAATGGCCTCAGTCTTTCTAACAAACACACAGAGGCCCAAACTTAGAGCAGAGGCCTCCACACGAAGCAGGCCGCTGCATCCAAGTCTTCGTTCCTTTTCATCAATGTTGTTTCAAATCGACACCCTCAGTCCTCCTTGTGAAAGCGGGGTCCTTTGTTCAGGCGAACCAGCCGGCCAAGTTCAGCCTATGATCAATAAGGCACGCTGTGTGTGTGTGTGTGTGTGTGTGTGCTGTAAGGCTCCACTTGCAGGGAACATTTCACACATCCCCCTTTCTCCTGGTGTCAAAGACCATCTTTTGTAACTATACCAGTTTGTACTTGCTCAGAGACTCCGAGGCAAACTGAAGTGTACTTGTGCATTTGGTTTAGAGGTGAGACCAAAGATAGGCACTACACACAGGTTTACAGCTCAATCTAACAATGCAGATGGACACCAGGCACCATTTCAGCACAAAACAGTCTTACTATCAAAAGTACTAAACCACAACTGTGTTCAGTTATTGAATAGGTAGTCAAGTTTTTAAGTTTACAGTTTTTTACGATTGCTTTGACTCATTTTGCACAGCAGAATTTAAATGTACAAAACTCAAAATGCAAAGTGCCCAACTGACTTTCAAAATTCGTACTCTAAGACACTACATCCTATGCTGACATACAAAGTGTAAAACTGTTAACGCAAAGTGTTAAACTGACTTGCAGAATTGTTCCCTTAAGACACTATATCCTATGCTGACATACAAAGTGCAAAACTGTTACAGTTTTTTACGATTGCTTTGACTCATTTTGCACAACAAAGTTTCAATGTGCAAAACTCTTAACACAGAATGCTATACTGCTCATTTTGGGTTCAAAATGTAATATAGCATGCAAAATAAAAATACCTGTGTCAAATCAGAGAACATTATATGCAAAATGTTTATCATAGCACCAGAACATTGGATATGTTCATCGTTGAAGTTTAATTATTGGTGCATTTCCAAATACAACGGCCATTATCAAATAATGCTGTCAAACACAAAATAATTGCCATCAAAAAAGACTATGCAAGGGTCATTTCCTCATAAGTACTTGAAATGATAGCAAGCATCCCTTATGATAGACTGCAGTGTGTGTATATATATATATATATATACAGGCACGTGCAGAGGATGTTAGAGGGGCAGGGGCCCAAATTCATAAAAGGGCACGCCGGCGATTTTTGCAAATAATTAAATAAATATATGCTTGGAATGAAGGGATATTAAAATGTATGTATTCAGGGTTTTTCCTGGCAGAGAATATGGTTTCTGGCAGTACGTAGGCTATGCGAACGCACGCAGCAAATTTCTGTTCCATAAATTTGATCGTAAATACAGTTTTTGGAGTATATATGTAGGCTTTGGTTGTAAAGTACCAGTAGGGTTGTGTTCAGGACTTAGGTTTTAGAAATCAAAGGTAATTGAATATTATACCAATTATGATATTTTGATAGCACACAAATAGAAAAATAAATAAAGAACACTCAATCACTGACTGGGAAGAAACAGAATTGTATTTTATATACACATTGGAAAGGGAGGGGTAACAAACGACGTGAGGTTAACACATTTGGTAAACAAAAATTCAATCACGAGAACATAACGAAAACATGGAAGGGACTCAGAAACATGAATAACAAACAGGCTCGAATAGGAGCGGAGTGTGCACAGTAATCAAGAGAGGTGAAGTCTAAGTACAAACAGCTGGAGCGAATTACAGAGGTAGCTCAGGACCAGTTAGAAATGCGAGTAACAAAGATAAAGCGGAGAAGCTGGTTAAATGTTAGTATCTAACTATAAGACAGACAGTTAGTTGTTAGTATACATTTATGTTAATTGGTTTTAGTAAAGTGCAGGTAACTAATAAAGCACCCGAGTGATTGTTACCGGGAGTTAGTAATATTGTGGCGATCCGGGGCGATTACGAGTGATGTAAATTATTGTGTATATCGAATTGTTGTGTGTGTGTACTTGTGCTGTGCAGACCAAGTGCACGAGTGATGGTTGATGTAGTCACATGATCAGAGCGTGTTCAAAAGCACTGACGTGTACAGTAACAATGGCGGTTAGCATTTGAATATAACCTCCCGCCAGAACGGCGACTGTTGTGATAAACAACAGTCGTATACAGTTCCGCTAAATGTGACAGCATGCGCTCAACCAGGTCCGCTCTAGAGAATGTTCGAGCGGAGCCAACGGTTGTTTTGAGTATGACTGAGGGGATTAAGTGTGATTGGTTAAGGTGAGCTGCAGGGCACCTATTAGGGGTCGCCCTTGTTAGCATGCTCATTTGCATATCGAGGCTATAAAGCTGGCTACAGTCCAGCGCGCGTTATCTGTTCTGCCTGTAAGCTGTGAAGGAAGCAATAAGAGATTGTGCTCTTGATAATAAATTATTATACCCTCAAGCTGAACCTGACTCCAACTCCATGGCTCGCCACAATGGTGTCAGAAGCGGGATGATCTGGGAACAGATCCGCGAATTGGAACGTCAGGTGACCAAGCAGATGGACGTTATCGCAGGAGCGTCTGCGAAGCGGCCCAAGAGTAGACCCGGGGGGCTCCCCGAAGGAGCCAGCGCAGCAAGACCGGAGCGAGAGAGGCCGATTGCAGACCAGGCGGAGGTGCCCGCGCTGGTGGCTGACCCCGCGGCCGGAAACGGAGCGCAAGTAGGTCGGCTGGAAGCCAACGAGGACGCCCCTGCTTCCAGGCCGAGCCAGACGGCGGTGCCGGTGCAGCGACCGACCACACCGTTAAAGGCGGTGATCAAGCTACCCCGTTACACGGGAAAGGGTGAGCTAGAGTCGTACCAAAGCCAGGTACGATTCGCAGCTAGCTACAATGGCTGGGACGAGAGCCAGACAGCCACCCACTTAGCGTTAGCCCTGGAGGGCGAGGCCTGCCAGGTGCTTCTAGACCTGGACAGCGCCGAACCACTGACGCTACCGGCACTGATGACAGCGCTGGAACGCCGGTTCGGACAGCGGCAATTCCTGGAGGTGAGCCGGGAGAAGCTCACCACGCGACGGCGGACCGGAGCAGAGAGCCTCAGCGTCCTCGCCGCCGACATCAGGCTGTTAGCTCGCCGCGGCTACCCTCAACTCGACAACGCAGGCCAGCAGGAGCTAGCCTGCCAGACCTTCACGCAGGCCCTCACTCCGGAGCGCCTACAACAACAGGTCCGCATCGCCAGACCGGAGTCCCTGGACGCAGCGCTTCGCGAGGCCGAGCGACTGGAGCTCATCCTGGGCACCACACCCAACGGGACCCCGGCTAACAAGCCCCGGGTCCGAGCTGCCGACTGCGAGGACGGCGAGGAGGTGAGATGGGTCCAGCGGAACCAAACTCGACCGCGGCAGCGACCGGAACGGGAGCGACGCTGCTTCCGGTGCGACGAACCGGGGCATTTCGCCCGCGACTGTACCGCCCCTGCGCCAAAAGCGAGAGCTCCACAGCCGACGGGAAACGACGACGGGACGGCCCAATGAGGAGACCACCGTCCCATGCCACACTCCTCCTCAACCAGGCCCGGCCCCAAACCAGCACTCACGCGCCCAGCCTGCCCATCCTAGCAAAAATTCCAAGAGCAAAAGTTCCGTTTGATGCTCTTTTAAGAGCAGAGGAACAGGCCCACGAGGCCGAGCCCCGTATTGGCAGACTGGGGACGAAGACCGGGCTGTACTTGCCTTGCAGTTTGGACGGACAAGCCTGCTGGGCGCTGGTCGACACCGGAGCCACTATTTCCCTGGTAAGGCCGGGGGTACTTCGGGGTACTAGCGGGCTGCTTTCGGGTGCATGGACCCCTACCTCTACCCAGCTAACCTCCGTCACTGGGCAGAAGATGGGCATGCGTGGTAGTAAACAATTACAAGTGTGTGCAGGAGCCCAGCGAGTGAAACACGAGTTTTGGTTAGCAGATATAAAAGATGCATGCATTATCGGTTTAGATTTGTTAGCGTTGTGGGGAACTAGCATAAATGTGATAGCCGAAACTATAACTATTGGTACCGAAACGCTGGGCCTCCGATCAAAATGTGAATTACAAGCAGCCCGCCGAACTAAATGCCCTGGGGTGCCCCCCAAACACTGTCGCCCCAGTTCTGTGCTTGCCATGACCACCGCTGATTCGCCGCTTGTTACCGTGGTACCACCTCAGGTTACAGTACCACCGCAGACGGGCGGGCTAGCCTCAGCTACCCAGCCCTCTGCGGAGGTGCTGCAAGCCGTCCTAGCATTATGGACGCGCAGCAGCAAAGGGCTCACACCGCAGCAGAGCCAGCAGCTTAAAGCCCTGCTTGTCCGTTACACTCACCTATTCGCTGTGCGGGACGAAGAATGCACACAGACCGAACTGGTTCAACACCAGATTGATACTGGTTCGGCTGTGCCCATTCGGTTACGTCCGCACAGGCTGTCTCTAGCCAAGCGAGAGGTGGCGGAGGACAAGATAAGGGAGATGGCAGCTGCGGGCATTATCGAGCCTTCTGAAAGCCCATGGGCGGCCCCTGCTGTCCTGGTTAAAAAAAAGGACGGGGAGTGGCGTTTTTGTGTAGATTATAGGCGTCTTAATCAGATCACAAAGAAAGACGCCTATCCACTTCCCCGCATTGACGAGGCCTTAGACCATATCGCGGGGTCCAGTTGGTTCAGCTCGCTGGACCTCCGCAGTGGCTATTGGCAGGTGAGGCTGTCCCCGGAAGCGAGGGCAAAATCAGCTTTCACCATAGGGCAAGGGTTGTGGCAGTTCCGGGTCATGCCGTTCGGGCTCTGTAACGCCCCTGCCACTTTTGAGCGACTGATGGAGCGGGTGCTGTCGTCCGTCCCGCGGAGTTCCTGTGTCGTGTACTTGGACGACCTCTTAGTACACGCCAGCGACTTCGAGCAAGCCCTCGCTCATCTAAACGACGTGCTTACTGAGATTGGCCGGGCTGGGTTACGGCTCAATCCCAAAAAGTGTCAGCTGCTCCGGAGGGAGACAGCTTTCTTGGGGCACGTCGTTAGTGAGCAGGGTGTAGCCACTGACCCAGCTAAGGTGGCTTCTGTGCGGGAATGGCCGACGCCTAGCAATGTGGGTGAGCTGCGGAGCTTCTTAGGGCTAGTGTCGTACTATAGACGCTTTGTCTTGAGCTTCGCCACCCTGGCTAGTCCGCTTCATCGCTTGACCAATAAAGGTCAACAGTTCGAGTGGACAGGGGACTGCCAGAATGCTTTTGACCAGTTGAGAGACGCCCTAACGGCGGCTCCCATTCTAGCATATCCGGATGTCGCGCGACCATTCATCGTCGACACGGATGCTAGCAATGTCGGAGTCGGGGCCGTGCTCTCCCAGGTGGGACCAGACGGGGAACGAGCGGTAGCCTACTACAGTAGCGCGCTGAGCAGGGCAGAGCGAAACTACTGCGTTACTCGGCGCGAGCTGTTAGCGGTGGTCAAAGCGGTTCGCCATTTTCGCCCTTACCTGCAAGGCAGCCATTTCCTCATTAGGACAGATCACGCGTCACTAACCTGGCTTTTAAATTTTAAAGATCCGGAAGGCCAGGTAGCCCGCTGGCTCGAGCTGTTGCAGGAGTACGATTTCCAGATTCAGCACAGGCCCGGAAAGCTGCATGGTAATGCAGATGCGCTTTCCCGGAGGCCCTGTGCAGAGCTGGACTGTAGGCCTTGCACTAAAGCCGAGCAGCGAGAGCAGGTGACGGCGATAGCATGCCAGGTTCAGGCTGTAGAGGGTGAGGTTGAATGGTTGCCTCTTAGCCAGCAGGACCTGCGCCTAGCGCAAGAGGGCGACGGCGAGCTGCAGCAGGTGCAGAGCTGGATCACGGTGGGGGCACGGCCTGCATGGGGGGAAGTGTCGGCCAGTAGCCCAGCTGTGAAGGCTTACGTGAGTCAGTGGGGGAGCCTGACGTCGCAGGGTGGGCTGCTCTATAGGCGGTGGCAGGCCCCCGGCTCCGACCAGGACCTCCTCCAGCTGCTGGTGCCCCGTGCGCTCCGCCCCCAGGTACTTGGACTGGTACATGGCTCTGTGGGGGCGGGGCACTTTGGCATCAGCAAGACTTTGCACCGACTGCGGAGGAGGTTCTACTGGCCTGCCTGCCGCCGGGACGTGGAGCTGCACGTCCATTGCTGCAACGCCTGCACGGCCAAGAAGGGGCCGACGCAGCGGTCGCAAGCCCCCCTCCAGCGGTACGTCGTGGGGGCTCCGATGGAACGGGTCGGGGTAGACATCTTAGGGCCTTTCCCCGTCACCGAGTCCGGCAACCGCTACGTGCTTGTGGCCATGGACTACTTTACTAAGTGGCCCGAGGCGTACGCAGTGCCGGACCAATCGGCGGACACGACGGCGGAAAGGCTCGTGACAGAGATGTTCGCCCGGTTCGGAGCCCCCGAGGAGCTACACAGCGACCAGGGGCGAAATTTTGAGTCGCGGGTGCTGGCGGCTGTGTGTAAGCGGCTGGGAGTGGCCAAAACCCGCACTACGGCGTTGCACCCCCAGAGCGACGGGCTTGTTGAACGCTTTAATAAAACACTGGCCACCCAGTTAGCAATTCTAGCCAGCCAGCACCAGCGGGACTGGGACCGCCATTTGCCCCTGGTCCTGTGGGCATACTGCTCCGCCGTGCAGGAAAGCAGTCAGTGCTCCCCCGCTGCGCTCATGTTCGGGCGCGAGCTGAGGACGCCCGTCGACTTGGTGTTCGGAGCCCCGCCCGGACCAACGGAGCACCACCAGTCAGAGGCCGGGTACGCACGGGCCTTGATCGAGCGCCTGGAGACCGCCCACAGCTTTACCCGCCAGGCCCAATCCACCGCAAGTGTTAAGCAGAAGCGAGCGTATGATGTGCGCTGTCGGGGGCAGCCCTTCACCAACGGAGACAAGGTATGGATCTACTGTCCGATCCGTAAGAAGGGTCTGTCCCCAAAATTGCAGTCGCATTGGCGGGGCCCTGGTGAAGTGGTGGGCCGGCTTAGCGAGGTGGTCTATCGAGTGCGCATGCCCGGCCGAAGGAAACTGGTGGTGCTTCACCGGGATCGTCTAGCTCCTTACCGGCCGCTGTTGGATGGTGTTGAGGAGGGGATGGGCGTCGGCGAGGATCAGCCCGCTTTACGTGCGCCCACCCCTCCTCCACCAGAAAACCCAGCGGCAGCTGAGGGCCCGAATCGCCCTTCTCGCCAACGGAGAACTCCTGCCCGTTTCCGGGACTTTGTACGTGAGTGTGGACAGTTTAAGGGGTCGCAGGGGACTGCTGACCCCTTAGGTGGGGGCAGTGTGGCGATCCGGGGCGATTACGAGTGATGTAAATTATTGTGTATATCGAATTGTTGTGTGTGTGTACTTGTGCTGTGCAGACCAAGTGCACGAGTGATGGTTGATGTAGTCACATGATCAGAGCGTGTTCAAAAGCACTGACGTGTACAGTAACAATGGCGGTTAGCATTTGAATATAACCTCCCGCCAGAACGGCGACTGTTGTGATAAACAACAGTCGTATACAGTTCCGCTAAATGTGACAGCATGCGCTCAACCAGGTCCGCTCTAGAGAATGTTCGAGCGGAGCCAACGGTTGTTTTGAGTATGACTGAGGGGATTAAGTGTGATTGGTTAAGGTGAGCTGCAGGGCACCTATTAGGGGTCGCCCTTGTTAGCATGCTCATTTGCATATCGAGGCTATAAAGCTGGCTACAGTCCAGCGCGCGTTGTCTGTTCTGCCTGTAAGCTGTGAAGGAAGCAATAAGAGATTGTGCTCTTGATAATAAATTATTATACCCTCAAGCAAACCTGACTCCAACTCCATGGCTCGCCACAATATATACAATTATACACGAGATGATAATCAGGAAGTAGCAGAAAACGAAACTTCGGAAATACAGCGTTAACCCACGAAAACTCCCGAAGTCACCCGAATAGTGCATGCACGAGACTGGGTAAACAAACACACAGATGAGACTCGGACAACCCACGAACAGAGGGGAATGCAATGATGAAATGAAAAATAATAAATCCAGAATAAATATAAAATAATAATACAAACAGATGTACAGAACATAACAGGTAGCCTAATTCAAAATTGGAGCGTGTTCCATCCAACTCGCTGCGTACGCTATGTCTTTCTACTGAGTCGCCTCAAAGATTTAGGTTGCACTCTGCCACAGAATAGCTGAGCCTAATTTCGATTCTGCTTCTTCTACTCATCTAGTACTGAAATCTTGAAGGCGACTAGTACAGTATACATCGCCATCCGCTAGTTGAAAGACTATTGCACCCAAAAAAATGCTGTTGCTGTTTTCTCCATTTTTGTCATTTTGGCGGTCGCGATTTCCCTTTGCGGTCCGTGAAATAATTGATTTAAAACAAGCCCATGACTGAGGTTGGTTCAAACACTGCTACATGACAGTTAATTAATGATACATGCAAAGAAATTAAGTGTATTTCAATAAATTATTCTCACATGTAACGTATTACATTAGGTAACTAGCTATCAAGACAATAAGACAACATTAAAACTACTGTGGTGAGATGGGACCGTTCTTTTAAGTTCAGTGGATGGGACACAAGAACTCGACCATATTCCACTGATTCCCACATTACTAGCAAAAAATATCAACGCTAACGATAGCTAGTTGGCACATTTTGAGCTGCCAAATAGTGTCAAGCAATTTCTAAAGCGCATTAATATCAATATAAAACGAAAATCAACAGTATATTTATACTTTGTTTGGCTACATACCTGATGTCTGCCTCAAAGTAACTCATCACACGGACTGACTCGCAACTGTCGAGTGCCTATGCATGCGTATGCGTGCAATTTTGCGTGCGTGCGTGCGTTCTTTCACCGTAGAAAGGCTCGGTGCCCACAGAGTGCTCGCCGCTGCGGCGGAAACCAAGAGGAAGGGTAGAGGTAGAGGGCATCGCCGGGGAGCACCACTCTCCCGACCTGATATTTTGGCTGTGCGCAAACAGGAATTTATTTATTTATTTTAAATATATATATATATATATTTTATTTTACTGAAAAAGGGCACTTCTCTATAGCAGGCCAAACGGCAGGTGCTCAAGCCCCCTTTGAGGTCTATGTGTGCACGTGCCTGTATATATATATATATATATATATATATATATATATATATAGCTTGTGTTTTTATGGAAGACAAACTAAATATTAGATTACAGTAGGTGACTGTATAAGTTTAATCATTGAAAACAAATCATACAGTAATG
The DNA here is from genome assembly GCA_022702515.1 of Ilyophis sp. 1 JC-2022. Lineage (NCBI taxonomy): Eukaryota > Metazoa > Chordata > Actinopteri > Anguilliformes > Synaphobranchidae > Ilyophis > Ilyophis sp. 1 JC-2022. Next base: position 80,687,209 of record CM040405.1, read on the forward strand.
CAGTAAACTCAACTGTATTTTACAGTAAAAGCAAAAACAACAGTAACAGCAAAAACAGTAAAAGCAAAAGCAGTTACAATAACAAAAAACTTTACAGTAAAAAGAAAAAAATGCATTTCAGTGCTTAAGCAGCATCTTGCCTCTCTGCTGCATTTGGCCACAGCATTTCATCTACATCGCATCTGATGTCTTCATTTGCAAGGCAGCGTTGGTAAAATCTTCGGGAGTGTCTTATCCACCCCTGGCACTGCTGGGCTGTAATGTCATCGCACGCCTTATCCATGGCCTGAAGGAGTGTCGCCTGCTCATACGGACGCCGATCATACACCTTCCACCTCCAGGCCGAGAAAAACTCCTCTATGGGTCAATCAAGTTCATTTTGTCTTCTTATTTCGAATAAAAGTTTTAATTTCTTTTGTTCAGACAATGAGATATTAGATTGTATTACCTGACAGTTTCGACTGACATCTGCAGTCTTCCTCAAAGCGTCACCTGACACCTGTGATGCGTCGTCAGCTGATGTTTTATCAGGGGTGGCCAGCCTGACAGATCTTGACAGCCTACCAACCTACAACCTATCTAAAGCTCTGGTCGAAATCATCAAACCCATCCTTGGACTCACAGAACATCACTGCAAAAACTCCAAACAACTGGCACAAGAACTCAACAACATGACAATAGAAAGAGATGAAATCCTCATTTCACATGATGTTGTCTCATTATTCACTAAAACTCCAGTCGATATCACTCTCCACATTGCACAAGAACGCCTCAAGAATGATAGGACACTCAAAAAACGCACTAATCTCACAGCCAATGACATATCTGGACTTTTACAATTCGTCGCCAAATCCACATATTTCCAATTCAAAAACATAATATACAGACAAAAAGAAGGTTTCGCAATGGGAGATCCACTATCCGCCATAATGAGTAGTCTTTTCATGGAAGACCTAGAAATCAGAGCCATCACCACAGCACCCACACACTGCAGACCCACCCTCTGGAAAAGATACGTTGACGACATCCTGGAAAAAATAAAACTTGGACACACACAAGAACTCACAGACCACCTAAACAACATGGACAGCACTGGAAACATCAAGTTCACCGACGAGGAGGAAACAAACAAGACCATAGCATTTCTGGACATGAAAATTCACCACAAAGACGACGGCAGCAAAAAAATCTCAGTATACAGAAAACCAACACACACAGACCAATATCTACTCTGGACATCCGAACACCCAACAATACACAAACTGTCAGTAGTCAGAACCTTATACCAACGGACCAGCATCATCACAGATGAAGAGGACAGACGAGAGGAGGAGAGGCACATCCAACAAGCACTTACACTCTGCCAATACCCTAAATGGGCCATAAACAAAGGAAAACAGCAAGCCCAAAACAAACAAAATAAACAAAAGGAACGGAAAACAAAACACACACAGAAAACCGAGGAAAACAACAAAGGCATAGTAACAATACCATACATCCGGGGGATAACAGAACCAATACAAAGGATCATGAAAAAACACAGAATAGCTACAGCAATAAAACCTCACACAAAACTACGACAACTTTTAGTTCACCCAAAGGACAAGGTAGAACAGGACAACAAATGCAACGTAATATACGAAATACCATGTAGGTCATGTAAAAAAACATACATTGGAGAAACAGGGAGGACTTTCAGCTTCAGAAAGAAAGAACACCAAAAGGAATGTGAGAAGGAAACAACAGGACGACTCACAAGAACACTAAAAGAAAAAGCGGAACAAGAAAACCTAAAATCAGCAATATCAGACCACTGCAAAAGAAACAATCACATCATGGACTGGGACCACGCAAAAATCATTGGGTCAGAAAACAATAAACACAAACGCTGGATCAAGGAGGCGGTTGAAATCAGGAGGCGGGCCAACGGCACCATCAACAGGGACGAGGGAGCATACATGCTCTCACACACCTGGGACTCTCTCCTCCAGAGGACAATGGACGGCGGGGGGCGTGGCCAGCCTGACGGATCTGTCAAGATCTGTCAGGCTGGCCACCCCTGATAAAACATCAGCTGACGACGCATCACAGGTGTCAGGTGACGCTTTGAGGAAGACTGCAGATGTCAGTCGAAACTGTCAGGTAATACAATCTAATATCTCATTGTCTGAACAAAAGAAATTAAAACCTTTATCCTCTATGGGGTTTAGAAAGGGGGAGTAAGGTGGAAGGAATTGTGATCGGAACTCTGGATGGGCTGTAAACCAGTCTCGCACAGCCAATGCACGATGGAAGTTTACATTGTCCCAGACAATGATGAACACCATCTGAGCATTTGGCTGTACAAGACGATTGTACAGCCCCTCCAGAAAATGTATGAGGCGCATGGAGTTGTATGCCCCCAGCAGAGGGTCACAAGCCTCAACTCCATTGCGGGAAATGACAGCAAACATTAAGATGTTGGCTCCACGCTGTGGCATTTTATGTAGTGGTGAAGAGATTATCAATTGTGTTGCAATGCTACTCACCTGGGCAAGGTTGTTGGAAGTACTGAGACATGACTACAAACACATGTTTGATATTACAGTTTTTATTACAGTTTTTTTTTTTTTTTTTTTTGTTTTTTTTTTTTGCAGATGCAATCAACATCAAAAAAAAAAAAAAAAAAAAAAACAAAACTACACAAACCAAAATTCGTACACTAAGACACTACACACTGACATACAAAAACAAAAGTAAAACTGTTAAAAAAAAGTGCTAAACTGACTTGCTTACCTCTTTTCTCTTACTTATATCTATGCTGACAATACAACACAAAAAACTGTTAATTAAAACAAGATCACTAAATCAATTCATCAATTGTTTGTGTGTAGTTGTGTCTCAGTACTTCCAACAACCTTGCCCAGGTGGAGTATAGCAACACACAACATGATAAATTCTTCACACCACTATAAATGCCACCACAGCGGGAGCCAACATCCTCAATGTGTGCTGTCATTTCCCGCAATGGAGTTGAGGCTCGTGACCCTCTGCTGGGGGCATACAACTCCATGCGCCTCATACATTTTCTGGAGGGGCTGTACAATCGTCTCGTACAGCCAAATGCTCAGATGGTGTTCATCATTGTCTGGGACAATGTAAACTTCCATCGTGCATTGGCTGTGCGAGACTGGTTTACAGCCCATACAGAGTTCCGATCACAATTCCTTCCACCTTACTCCCCCTTTCTAAACCCCATAGAGGAGTTTTTCTCGGCCTGGAGGTGGAAGGTGTATGATCGGCGTCCGTATGAGCAGGCGACACTCCTTCAGGCCATGGATAAGGCGTGCGATGACATTACAGCCCAGCAGTGCCAGGGGTGGATAAGACACTCCCGAAGATTTTACCAACGCTGCCTTGCAAATGAAGACATCAGATGCGATGTAGATGAAATGCTGTGGCCAAATGCAGCAGAGAGGCAAGATGCTGCTTACGCACTGAAATGCATTTTTTTTTTTTACTGTAAAGTTTTTTGTTATTGTAACTGCTTTTGCTTTTACTGTTTTTGCTGTTACTGTTGTTTTTGCTTTTACTGTAAAATACAGTTGAGTTTACTGCATTACTGTATGATTTGTTTTCAATGATTAAACTTCATATACAGTCACCTACTGTAATCTAATATTTAGTTTGTCTTCCATAAAAACACAAGCTATATATATATATATATATATATATATACACACTGCAGTCTATCACAAGGGATGCTTGCTATACATCATTTCAAGTACTTATGAGGAAATGACCCTTGCATAGTCTTTTTTGCATAGATTATTTTGTGTTTGACAGCATTATTTGATAATGGCCGTTGTATTTGGAAATGCACCAAGAATTAAACTTCAACAATGAACATATCCAATGTTCTGGTGCTATGATAAACATTTGCATATAATGTTCTCTGATTTGACACCGGTATTTTAATTTTGCATGCTATATTACATTTTGAACCCAAAATGAGCAGTATAGCATTCTGTGTTAAGAGTTTTGCACATTGAAACTCTGTTGTGCAAAATGAGTCAAAGCAATCGTAAAAAACTGTAACAGTTCTGCACTTTGTATGTCCGCATAGGATGTAGTGTCTTAGAGTACGAATTTTGAAAGTCAGTTTGGCACTTTGTATTTTGAGTTTTGTACATTGAAATTCTGCTGTGCAAAATGAGTCAAAGCAATCGTAAAAAACTGTAATACAAATGCAGATCACTAAATCAATTCAACATGTGTTTGTAGTCATGTCTCAGTACTTCCAACAACCTTGCCCAGGTGAGTAGCATTGCAACACAATTGATAATCTCTTCACCACTACATAAAATGCCACAGCGTGGAGCCAACATCTCAATGTGTGCTGTCATTTCCCGCAATGGAGTTTAGGCTCGTGACCCTCTGCTGGGGGCATACAACTCCATGCGCCTCATACATTTTCTGGAGGGGCTGTACAATCGTCTCGTACAGCCAAATGCTCAGATGGTGTTCATCATTGTCTGGGACAATGTAAACTTCCATCGTGCATTGGCTGTGCGAGACTGGTTTACAGCCCATCAGAATTCCTTCCACCTTACTCCCCCTTTCTAAACCCCATAGAGGAGTTTTTCTCGGCCTGGAGGTGGAAGGTGTATGATCGGCGTCCGTATGAGCAGGCGACACTCCTTCAGGCCGTGGATGAGGCGTGCGATGACATTACAGCCCAGCAGTGCCAGGGGTGGATAAGACACTCCCGAAGATTTTACCAACGCTGCCTTGCAAATGAAGACATCAGATGCGACGTAGATGAAATGCTGTGGCCAAATGCAGCAGAGAGGCAAGATGCTGCTTAAGCACTGAAATGCATTTTTTTTTTTACTGTAAAGTTTTTTACTGCTTTTGCTTTTACTGTTTTTGCTGTTACTGTTGTTTTTGCTTTTACTGTAAAATACAGTTGAGTTTACTGCATTACTGTATGATTTGTTTTCAATGATTAAACTTATACAGTCACCTACTGTAATCTAATATTTAGTTTGTCTTCCATAAAAACACAAGCTATATATATATATATATATATATATATATATATATATATATACACACCGCAGTCTATCACAAGGGATGCTTGCTGTA
>CM040405.1:80697335-80717335 GCA_022702515.1 Ilyophis sp. 1 JC-2022
GTATATTTTCTTTTGTTGTGTGTATGGAACTTTTGTTCTTGCTACAGATAAAAAAGTAAGAGAATTATTATTTTTTTAAACTGTCAACTAATAATAATTAGACAGTTTGGTGCATCGTGGCTCTGCGTGAGCGCCTGGATGAGAGGCCATTCGGGCTGCCGGTGCCATTCAGGGGGAGAGAAAAGTGGAGCCACCGGAGGTTCAACGTCAGCAGATGTCTCGGATGTTTCTGGAAGGGGCCAGGTTTACTCCTGCCTCAGCATTCTCCCCACGCTCACCCCAAACCCTCCTGGATCTTTAAAAAAGGAAGAATTCACCGTGGAAAAAGGGCATCGGCTTTCGTCTGCTCCAGAGGGAAACAGGCCACATAACGAAGAGACACACCATCCTTAAATAAAATTAGTCTGTTATTTCCCCTGCATTTAGTACACAACAAACCTAATTAAAGAAAAAAGTACAAAATAAATGAATAAAGATTCAGGTCTGCTTGGAGGAACTCACATATGATTCATTGTTTGGCTGCTCTGAAATCAAAGTCCTCATAACTCATAATAAAGACTCATAAATGAGCATAATTTTAAATCCTCTGAGCTATTCATTTCAATGCCATTTAGTCGTTAGGTGAATTGTATTTGGGGTTTATCTATTTTTGTTCGGAGGGAGCCGTATGTTTTTGTGCTGAAACCCAGACAAACATACCCTGAATGTTAATTTAATCCTGCTGAACAAAAACGAGACTACCTTCTACAGGCCGTTCCCCCACTCTGAACAAAAACGAGATTACCTGCTACAGGCCGTTCCCCCACTCTGAACAAAAACCTGATTACCTGCTACAGGCCGTTCCCCCACTCTGAACAAAAACGAGATTACCTGCTACAGGCCGTTCCCCCACTCTGAACAAAAACGAGATTACCTGCTACAGGCCGTTCCCCCACTCTCAACAAAAACGAGATTACCTGCTACAGGCCGTTCCCCCACTCTCAACAAAAACGAGATTACCTGCTACAGGCCGTTCCCCCACTCTCAACAAAAACGAGATTACCTGCTACAGGCCGTTCCCCCACTCTGAACAAAAACGAGATTACCTGCTACAGGCCGTTCCCCCACTCTGAACAAAAACGAGATTACCTGCTACAGGCCGTTCCCCCACTCTGAACAAAAACCAGATTACCTGCTACAGGCCGTTCCCCCACTCTGAACAAAAACGAGATTACCTGCTACAGGCCGTTCCCCCACTCTGAACAAAAACGAGATTACCTGCTACAGGCCGTTCCCCCACTCTGAACAAAAACGAGATTACCTGCTACAGGCCGTTCCCCCACTCTCAACAAAAACGAGATTACCTGCTACAGGCCGTTCCCCCACTCTCAACAAAAACGAGATTACCTGCTACAGGCCGTTCCCCCACTCTGAACAAAAACGAGATTACCTGCTACAGGCCGTTCCCCCACTCTGAACAAAAACGAGATTACCTGCTACAGGCCGTTCCCCCACTCTGAACAAAAACGAGATTACCTGCTACAGGCCGTTCCCCCACTCTGAACACAAACGAGATTACCTGCTACAGGCCGTTCCCCCACTCTGAACAAAAACCTGATTACCTGCTACAGGCCGTTCCCCCACTCTGAACAAAAACGAGATTACCTGCTACAGGCCGTTCCCCCACTCTGAACACAGTCATTGGAGGTCATGATAATGTGACAGAAAACGATCGGATGACTGATGAGACAGGAAGGGTTTCAGTCAAATATTGTGTTTCGTGATGGAGAGCACAAGCTTCTGATTGGTTTCAACAAGTCAGTGATTGACAGCTCATTGCAGCGTCTCACCCCATATGTTTTTTTATTTTTTATTTTATTATAATTTTTTTCTTTTAGAAAACTTCAAAAAAAAAATTTCGCCAGATCAAACCTTCATCAAATAACCCACTGGAGACCAATAAGATTCTTGCTGATTACTGATGATTTTAAAAGGAATATATTTTCATCATCGTTCAGAACAAAATTCTCTTTCATGTTGAGTTTTCAGGGAACTCAACATGAATTTACTAAATAATTAATTTAGATAAGTATTTTAAATAAATATATTTTAAAATAATTACTTGATCCAGGTCTGGGGATGAAGCGGGTTGGACTAGTGGGACAGATTTAGGCCAGTATTGCCCCTGGAGTTAAGCTCACACCATCTGCAATGACCAGATTTCACTTTAAAAGTCTGCAGCAAACGGAGCACAGCACTGACACAGCACTGACACGCTCTGCAGATTTCGGGGTCATTAGTTCCTGTCCTATGAAAGAGGTCGATTAAGAGGAGAGAGACTAAGTCCCCTGAGACGCTCCTGAAAAAGGCAGTGCACTGCCGCTACCCAAAGTGACCTCAGGGCACAAAATCTCCCAACACCAATTTGTCACCGAAGCGCTACGTGATACATTCATCTCTCAACTGGGAAGACTGCCATGGGTCTACCGCCACTACAGTAATTACAGAGTGCAGTAAAAATGAGAGCCAAACCAGTTGTGCTCGTGAAAGCACGGTATAAGATGCAAAAATCTTAGAGAACAACATAACCGCCATTTATAACATTTATGTAACTGGCATTTATAATATTCACACAAAGTAGCAGAGATTTACAGCTTTTAATTTTTAAAAAAATATTATATATTTGGGGCTCAACAGGGGGCTGAGTATACGAAATTTCCACTCCAATTCAGAATGGCCAATCATCTGGTACATTGAGCGAACCCCACTGCTGATTCGGGAGAGTGTAGACATCCACGGCTCTCCTCAGAAACATGTGGTGTCGCTCAGCTCACACAGAGCGGAGTCAGAGGAGGGACCTTTCATATGAGGCTTTCAGGGCAATCTACGGGCGTCCGATCGACCAGCAGGGGTCACTAGAGAGCAATGCACACGTAACCCGATCCGACTGAACCCTCTCATTACGCGTCACCCTATGGAGCTACCGGCCAGTCAGCACTGGGGCCGTGAGGCTCATCTCTGCACCACAGTGTGGTGCCTTTACCGGATGAGCCACAGCAGCTACATTTACAGCCTTTTGAATGAAAACCTGTGAAAGAATAGACATTGCAAACACAAGCGTAAACTCCATGGACTGAAGTGCAGTAATTCCCTACAGCGGCCAAAGTGTTGTCCCAAGAGAGACACACGCAGAAAAGTGCATTACTGATTGACTACTTGTCACCTCCCCTTCTGAACAACAAACCACGTTTCACAAACCAAGAACAAAACTTGACATTAAACTACATTAAATGAAACAGGAAAGACCCGCAGACTACATTACATTACATTATAGGCATTTAGCAGACGCTCTTATCCAGAGCGACTTACACAGCATTTCTACTACACCCTAAGCCCTAAGTGGAGAAAGATAAGACCACCCCTGCTCACCCCTCTTAAGAACTTCACCATTTTTTGCAAAAAAAAGGTCTGGAGGTCTTTTACTTATTGCACTTGCCATCTCTCCAGGGACTATACTTTCCCTCCAGGGACTATACTTCCCCTCCCTGCACTTTTCTGTCTCTGATCTTGCACTTGTGTTTGCGTGGACTTAAAACCAAGTCTGTACAGTCAGCCAAAGCAGAGTGTTTCTGTTTAGTGCGTCTGCAAGCAAGACATTTAGATCTTCTTCAAAATTGTAGCGACAATGTCGGGCTAATATTCTGAAAGAGAATATTGTTATGCCTCCTGAAATAATAGTTGTGAATGGGGATGTGACTTTATCAAAGCCATTTTTACACTGTAGAATGGCATCAATGCACTGTTACATTCCCTATTAACCCCTCAAGGTGTAAGATCACAAATATGTCATTAGAAGGTTCTTAACAGAATGTTCTTAACATAACCATCACTACTGGTAATTGAAAGCAATGTTCTAGAACACTGACTTAGAATTTTGAAGAAAAAAAACAACATTCCAAAAACTTACTTTTCCACTTAAATAGTGTCAGATCTGAGGCATGAGAACGTGGCATTCGCCATTACTCCGGATCAGCCAGTTAGACGTTGTGAAATCTGATATCCGAATGAACTTCAAAAGCACTTCCAACAGCAAAACCAACTGTCGAATGAATACCTGAGGAACCAAACTCACCTCTGCAAACAACCTCTGAGCTGTGTTTTACCTGGAAGCAAGTCCCAGACGGCCACAGGTAGAACCCCAAAGACACGGGACACAGCGGGTGATTCAGAAGCACTTTGATGTGTTTGATATCCCAGCTGTAGGAGCACTGAATTGGTGCATTATGGGTAAAAACTGAAACCTCACTTTGGGAATAGTGCCTGTTTATAATGGGTTATATCCCAGTGAGCAAAAGTCGGAATCTAGACGTCTAGAGGGGTAGACATATAATTCAAAAAACCTTTTAAAACATAACCGGACGAAGTTTACCTGGATGTAGCCTGGCTTCGTTCTAATCGACTAGAAAACTTGAAAAGCAGGGCTTTCACTTACATTTCTCATGTAAATAAGATTGAACACATCACAGATTATGCAGACTAAACAAATATAATCAGGCATGTGTGCAAACACACACACACACGCATGCACGCGCGCGCACACACGCATGCACGCGCGCGCACACACAGACACGCATGCACACACGCGCGTGCGCACACACACACACACACACGGGCACACAAACACACACACGCATGCACACACGCGCGCGCGCACACACACACACACGCAGACACACCCACACAAACACACAGACACGCATGCACGTGCACACACACACACACACACACAGGCACACACTGAAAAAATACATATTGCGCTAATTTTCTGCTCTAATAATACAGCTGAATAATTTGTACAGCCCAGTATTTGACTGGAAGGGAAGACGCTCCATATCAGTAGAAAGCAGAAGTGAAGAGGTGCAGTGTGTCAGGAATATGACTTCTTTGAACATGAATATGAATTTGAATATGACTTTTTGAACATTGTTGCTGAGGGATCTGTTCCGCCCAGAGGAAAAGATGTTCCCAAAAAGATCCGATAAGAAACGCTCGCTGGCCAATCACAGCAGGGCGCTCTCATAGCCTAGAAGATATTCACGTCTGACTGAACAACACTTGCTATGACGCTCTCTTTAAAAACGGTCTATGCTATTTCTCTTTATTATACCATGCTAACACTGAGAGAGCGGGCCCTCCTTTATTTATTTATGTATTTCATTGACAGTCCTGATAGATTAATTAGTATTAGCTGGTGACTGTGAAGCCAAGAAATTAAATATACTGTAATATCATATATTCCTAAAACACACCTTCCCTGTCTCCTCTACATATTTTATACGAGTTTGGGCTAAGCTTGCTAATATACAGCGCCCTCCATAATGTTTGGGACAAAGACATATTTTTTCTTGATTTGGCTGTACTCCACAATTTTAGATGTGTAATCCAACAATTCATGTGTGGTTAAAGTGCATATTCTCAGATTATTTATACATTTTGGATTCAACATGTAGAAATGACAGCACTTTTTATACATATCCACCCATTTCAGGGCACCATAATGCCATATACAATATACACCGATCAGCCACAACATTAAAACCCTTGACAGGTGAAGGAAATAACATTGATTATCTCATTGTCAGGAGAAGAAACCCTTCAAGTTATCCATCCATATCTAATATTTTTTGATGCTCAAAAATGGGGGGGGGGACTATGTACAAAAAGTTCTATAATTTCTAAACAAGACAGAATATTTATCCTACTTGAGTCTCTTCACAATCAAACTAACTATTGATGTAGATTTAACCAGGGTTTGCATTGTACCAGTTTTAATGCTCAATATGAAATTAATTGCTTTTTGCTATTCACATTTCATATATTACATTCACACAGATTACAGTTTTACACACAATCCATTTATACAGCCGAAGATTTTACTGAAGCAAAACCGGTTAAGCACTTTGCTCAAGGCTACAACTGGGAATCGAACCTGCAACCTTTCTATTAGGAGACCAGTTCCCTAACCATGCACGCCTCCGCACGGCAGTATGCTGCAGAACACGACCCTTTACGAAACCAGGTCATCGGCTCCAACAACCACAGCTAAAAAGGGCGGAGCAGACGAATAACCAGAGCTAAGATTTAGTGACTCTGTGACCTGCGGTTAAACCATTCTTTCCCCCCAATTGAAGCGTAAAACTTTTACACGTGCAGCTCTAATATCTTGTACGGCGGGCGTTTGAAAGGTGAGGCGTTTAATTTGACAATTTATTGGTGAGGCTTTCTGGATTAGGCCAGGATGTTGTGCATTAACTGGGGGGGGGGAGCAAAGATAGCCAAAGAAGGCAGACACATCCAGGCATAAAGAGGACTAATGTTATGGGGAGAGGGGTTGATGAGCAGCCCTTTCTCTCTCCCTCTCTTCCTCTCCCTCGAGCGTTGCAGGAGGACTGCTTATCTTGTGGAATGGCAGCGCTGTGGTAGAGGGTACAGTCAGCATATGGCATTTGGTTTGGCAGGAATTGCACAGGGACCAGACTAACACAGCTTCTCTTCTCCTCTCATGCACCTGCATGCGCTCATAAAAATGCAACCTTGGATCATCGAAATAACCCTGAATTTGCACAATACAATCTGCTTAGTACAGCAAATATATCCCCAAAATATCTCATTCTTATTCACTAAGTAATATATAAATTTGTAATTTTTCTTCCCTGTTTAACTGTCATAAGTGTCGAGAGGAAGAACAGAAGCTGTCTCGTGACTCTTCCTCTCGTGACTCTTCCTCCCAAGCCCCTCCTTGTTCTGGGAAGCGACAGGAACCGCATTCTGTTTTAAATTCATCTGCACTGCAGCCCCCAACACAAACAGCCGTCGGTACAAAGCTGAAAATTCAGCTGCGTGTCATTTGCATTCTTGACATGTGATAATTGTACGAGAGCTACAACCACAAAGCAGATGTCATTTGCATTCTTGACATGTGATAATTGTGCGAGAGCTACAACCACAAAGCAGATGGAATTAGGATACCTGATGGCTTATTTACAGGCACTTATATGCGACATGCTAACTGAGCCAAACATTATTATCTCTGATTATCTGGAGCTTCAGGTTTAAATGGATCATATCTCTGATTGTTTTCTCAAATAAGTGCATGATTATAGATCATCTTACAATTACATAGTGATACAGATATTTATATAATATGTACAGACATGTATACACACATGCATACACAGATGATATACACAAACGCAATGAAAACCGCATACACACATTCAGAATCTTTTCTTTAAAAAAAAAAATTCAGATTTTTTCCCCTTTTTCTCCCAATTTAGTAGCCAATTGAACCCCTATTCTAATTCAATTCCCCCCATGTAGCAACCGCTTGAGAACCACCGCTATACAACCCTGTCAGCCGGTAGTAGGAAAGAGGGCGCCACGTCCTCTACAGGGCGCGACTCCTCGAGCTCCTGACCGTGATTCCAACTCGCTGTATAAATGGAAAATGCAGTAAGTTGTGTGAGTCGCTCTGGATGAAAGTGTCTGCTAAGCGCGAGTAATGTAAATTAATGTTCTGATGTGTGATCACAGGAAAATACAGATCAAACATTTAACAGTTATAAAGGCTTTAAGAGTGTGGGAAACGAGTGTGCAATCAGGGGTAATCAGGGTTAATTGCTGCAATCACGCGTGAGCTTAGAATATTAACTGCTGCTAAAAAAACAGACTCGTTTTTAAACTTCTGAAGAAGTTTCTTCGGCTTTCATTTGTCTGAAACCTCTGAACCCCCGAGTTAAAGACAAAGACACGAGACAGAATTGATTAAGCAGTAAAACACATGCTATTCGCCGCACAGCAGTGTGGAAAACAGCATACAAACCAAAAGGTCTGATCCTCACCTGAGCAAGCTTGAGGAGAAAAGCCCCGAGGTCGTAGCCCAAGGTCGTAGAAGCCGCTTTCTCTTTAGTGACTGTCAAATGAATTCCACCCGGATAAACAGCGCTTTGAGCCGCATGACAAACACTCTCTGAATTACGATGAAGAAAAGGTGAATTTTAAAAATGATACCGGGAAAAAACAGGGAGTTTAAGGGAAGGCTTAAAGTCAGTCGTGCGTAAAGTTTAAAGCTTTACTGCAAATAGAGGCACGTGGCTGGACATACACAGACATACAGGTGTTAAATTACAGTTAAAACAACTGAGCCGTCTATTGCTTTGTGGAAACTAGGGGATGTTAACAAGCATCTGGGAGATTAATAATAAAAAATATATATACTTAAAAAAAAAAAAAATTACCCAAAACGTTTAAACCGACACAAAACTATTGTAATAAAAATCCTGACACTTTTTGTGTCATTGTTTGTGTGTCTCCCAACTAACCTTTTTATCCCTGAATATTAAAAATGTGTGATGAAACATCTCAGTTTAGAGCCTGAGGTAAGCGAATGTTTGTGAAGTGTAAGACCTGTATGGGAATGTGCCACCAGAATCTCCCACTAAAAATCAATCGTATATGTTCTTACATTTTAAATACCTCAATAGCTTCTGTGTGGCCTACTGGTGTAAACATGTCTCTGAGCTCCAGGGGAGTGAACACCATTCCTGCCTTACATGACGATGACCAGACGGGAGAGAAAAAGGTTTGTTAAAGAGATTAAATGACTCATAAGTGCACAGAAAACTGGCAAAAATCTACAGTAAAAATAAAATCATTTGCATCCAATTTACTACAATGTCCTACGACAAGCAATTTTAATGTCACTTACGTTTGTGAACAATTTTTTAATGAAACATTTTCACGCAATTAACATCGAGGGCAGTATTCTTCTTCATACTGTATTTGTGGTTATAGATTGTAACCGTGCATTCCAAGCCTGACCCTGGGCAGTTAGCCTCCTTCTCTAGTGGCCTGAGGTGTATCGCAAGTTGGGTCAATTATCTGGATGAGCTGGTCATGGTTATGTGTCTGGATAGAAAGCTTTTCCCCTCAGTACCCTAAATATGCTAAAGATAAAGCCATGTACACTGAATGAGACACACTGCCTAAAACATAATTACAGTTCTAATGTACTGATATATTTATGTATGATTTTTTTTTATGATTGATTATATTTCTTAAATATAGTAAATGTGCTTGTGTTAAAGTCCATTTCAGATAGTGTTGTATAATATCTTTCATATATCATTAAATTACAGACATACATATCGTATACATATACATATCATGGTTGATGACATTGGACATCTTGGGACAGGGGGGGCTATTCTTAATCATGACGTTTGGCTGTATTATTTTATATGTTTGTTTGTGTGTTGTGGGTCTGCAGTTTTTCTGTGTATTTTTTCTAATATTAAATATACAGTTTTCATACTTTCTCATGCATTCCTTTTACAGGCCTTCTCTGTATATTTGATCTGAGTAATAATAGTTTTTGCTACAGGCAGGCATGTTGGTATGCTTCCCTGTCTAATGTTTGGGGTTGCGTGGTTGTCTTGAGGTTGTAGCAAGGTTGCTGAGAGGTTGTTGCACAAGTTGCTGAGAGGTTGTTGGAAGGTTGCTGAGAGGTTGTTGGAAGGTTGCTGAGAGGTTGTTGGAAGGTTGCTGAGAGGTTGTTGGAAGGTTGCTGAGAGGTTGTTGGAAGGTTGCAGAAAGATTGTAGGAAGGTTGCTGAGAGGTTGTTGGAAGGTTGCTGAGAGGTTGTTGGAAGGTTGCAGAAAGATTGTAGGAAGGTTGCTGAGAGGTTGTTGCCAAGGCAATGTTATGAGGTGACAGGTTCATCCTTCCTGTGAAGTCTCGGTCGATATTCCCAGCTTGTAAGGAATGCTCCTTGGACTCCTTTTGAACGGGGCTCGTGCGCGGAAGAAGGGTTGACCCCTCCCTCCAAAACCCCCCCGCTCCCCTGACACCTGGGCTGCTCGTCTGACAGCTCCTGCCTCAGCCCGCGTCCCATTGGTCGATCGATACCGGCCGAGCTACGGAAGGATCCGGAGTCACGCTTCACTGCGGGTCTGGTGAGGACTGGTCATCGGGGATGAAGGGGGGTATTTTTCCAATTACATCAGAAAACAGGGTTGGGATTTAGGTGGTGTGTGTGTGTGTGTGTGTGTGTGTGTGTGTGTGTTGTGTGCATCGTCCTCCTCCCCCTTGACCGTAGTATCTGGGAGTGATGCCTCCAGATGTCCTATCAGTGTGATATAATGAAACTGGGGGCCTCTGCTCCGACGTTATAAAAAAAAAAATCCATGGGAATAAATTCAATATGCTGATAGCTGTGGGGTCCCGCTAGGTCTCCTGTGTGGCATCACAGTCGATTCTTCATTCGGGGTCACATTAAAGGGGTGATTCTTCATTTGGGGTCACATTAAAGAGGTGATCACTGGAGATTACATTGAGGTTCTCCATCAGAGCCTCCTGTAAAAACGCGTGTCAACAGGAGCAAGCTGGGAGACCAAGGGAGTAGGAGAGACTGGAAAAAAAACTGGAAAATATAGGCAGGTGAAAATAGCAGTTAAGAGTTCCACGGGCCACGCCTACGTAACCGCTAACCGGCAGCTGGCACTCACATGAGCAAGCGTAGAAGTCCCGGTACGGTCCGTTCTGGAAGCGTAGAAGTCCCGGTACGGTCCGTTCTGGAAGCGTAGAAGTCCTGGTACGGTCCGTTCTGGAAGCGTAGAAGTCCCGGTACGGTCCGTTCTGGAAGCATAGAAGTCCCGGTACGGTCCGTTCTGGAAGCGTAGAAGTCCCGGTACGGTCCGTTCTTTTGAGCCAAGCTAACATGTGGAAAAGACAGGTTCCGTTGCAGAAAAGCAGTGAGAAAGCAAGAAAGCAGGTACCCTCTGGGTAATGAAGTCTATTTGTATGAAAGGTCAATGGGTGGGGTTACTTAAATGAATTGTTATGGACTACAATACAGTGACTGTTGTGAGAATGAGGAAAAGAGAATCTCACGGGCACACAAACACTGTGTACGAGAAGTAAGTTAGCGGAACACAAGCGTAAAATGATACGGCGTACTGGTCCTTTCCGGCCCACTTCAAGCACTGCCCGTAACCCTGGAGATGAGCCTTACTTCTGGAAAGGGACGCCCGTGACTGTCCTCTGTAAAAAACTGGCTCACAACTCTTTCTAAATTACTGGCTTAAAATTCAGAATGTGGATAAAACATAGTGTGCATTTTTAAACTTGGGAGTGCATAAATTTAAGATGATAAATTGCAAGGACAGGTTGGTACAGACAGTCCCTAATGTGATTTTGAGGGATAGGGCTAATGCTACCATGCTGGCTGCCACCAGCTTTGCTTGCACAATGGATTGTGACGAAAAAAAGCGTTAATATTTCCAGCGCATGGGGCTGTGGAAAACTCATCCAATTTAATCTGCAAATGTAGCCTCTATTTTTAGACACTCAGTTCCATAAAAACCTAAAGGTGAATTAGAGATTCAGTGTATAATGGCAATGACTTGCAAGGTAAAAAAAGACTCCTTTATAAAGGTGATTCAAAAGCAATGCAATTTGAAATCGTTAAGTGTAAAAGTGTATGAAAGTAAAAGTGCATTAATGTGTTCATTCAATAAATATAATATAGAGAGCGCTGGCTGATATTTGCCATTTCTGAAAGAACAAAGAGGTGTCAGTCACTATCGCTAAGGAAACACTGACAGTAACTTTTATGAGCAGGCGCTTTAGTGTATAATTTCTACAAACACACATTAATAATCTCACACGGAGTGTTGAAAAATCCCAGGTGATTTATGCCGATATGATGGCTGTTTAACCGCTCAGCCGTGATACAGCAGCGCTGTTGCAAAGCAAAATAAGTTTGTTACGGAATGTTGCGCTCATATAAAAAAACCACCACTTTCTTCCCTTTTTATATCGCTTCACAAAGACTCGGGCAAATTGTGGAGTGGAGTTTTAATGGCTGCACAGAGGAAAAGCCAACATTCAGGCCTGATCTTCTGTCACCCGAATTTTAAGCACAATCACCTTTAAACGGTGGAGGAAATGAAGAGAACAGAATGTTTGGTACACTTAGACCTGTACGGCATACACTTAGACCTGTACAGCATACACTTAGACCTGTACGGCATACACTTAGACCTGTACGGCATACACTTAGACCTGTACGGCATACACTTAGACCTGTACGGCATACACTTAGACCTGTACGGCATACACTTAGACCTGTACGGCATACACTTAGACCTGTACGGCATACACTTAGACCTGTACGGCATACACTTAGACCTGTACGGCATACACTTAGACCTGTACGGCATACACTTAGACCTGTACGGCATACACTTAGACCTGTACGGCATACACTTAGACCTGTACGGCATACACTTAGACCTGTATGGCATACACTTAGACCTGTACAGCATACACCTGTACGGCATACACTTAGACCTGTACAGCATACACTTAGACCTGTACAGCATACACTTAGACCTGTACGGCATACACTTAGACCTGTACAGCATACACTTAGACCTGTACAGCATACACTTAGACCTGTACGGCATACACTTAGACCTGTACAGCATACACTTAGACCTGTACAGCATACACTTAGACCTGTACGGCATACACTTAGACCTGTACAGCATACACTTAGACCTGTACGGCATACACTTAGACCTGTACAGCATACACTTAGACCTGTACCGGCATACACTTAAACCTGTACACAGCACTTTGCAGCACTTTTGACCTGTATGGCATACACCCAAATGGAGACTCTCGCCACTATCCTCAACTCACTGAGTAAGCTAGGCGAGCGAATATTATATCCTAGCAATGCGTAACAGTTACAGTTATCAAGAAGAGACAGCATAGATTGATCAAAAAAAGTGACCTCTCTCTCTCGCTGCGTCTCCGTGTTTAATATGGTCAAATCAACCAATCAAATATTAGAGAAATATATTATTTTGATGTGGCATTTTTATGATTGGCCGATTCGTCCGAATAGCCTACTGACCGCGCTACGGGCGCCAACTTCCTATTGTCGGATAACATTGTTTCTGGATTTGGTTTTGGGGGGGCAGGCGGAACATTTGGGGGGGCATTGCCCCCGTGCCCCCCCCCCTAGACACGGCCATGCAAGCGCTGAATAACAATTAAAACCAGTAGAGGCTGCAGATGGTTTTCAGCCCAGTTGCAGACCCCCTGAACAACGTGTCTGCCACAAATAAAATTTATTTAATAAATAAACAACTTTAAATACTATGACATAAATAACGATATCTGTACAACCTCCATGAAACTATTTCACTGTTTTGTCTCATATTTAAGGGAATGCCGTTGCATTTGGTTTACGGCTTTGGAGCGGCATGCTAAATATTAATTTCGCTTTTTTATTCCCAGACATGAAGAAAAGCAAAGGGAAAAGTAAGGCACAGCCAGAGAGAACAGAGTCGGATTAACGACCGCGCCCACACGCGGCGCCGGCAATGACTCAGCCAATCGTCTCGCTGCATGGCAGCCCGCCGGGCTTGGGCATGGGTTGTCAGCGCGGTGCTAAATTAAGCCCGCCGGCATGGCGAGCGCGCGGCGAACATTAGCGTAGCGTGGCGGCGGGCCTGTGCCAGGTGCTGCAAAGAGAAGGTGCTGGAGGGAATCGCGTTTGAGAGACCATACATTTCTGGCTGTTATATGAATCAATATGTTTGTGTTTAGCCCACATCTCTGGAGCTGTTAACCAACATGGAAAACTACAAGTAATTTCTTTCTACTGTTTGAGTGTTTTTCAACCTACTGTGGAGTTTTTACCTCGCTTGCTTTTTGGGGGTTCAGGCCTGGTTTTTGGGGGTTCAGGCCTGGTTTTTGGGGGTTCAAGCCTGGTTTTTGGGGGTTCAGGCCTGGATTTTGGGGGTTCAAGCCTGGTTTTTGGGGGTTCAAGCCTGGTTTTTGCTCAATTTTCCTTCTGTTTCTCTGTACAGCGTCTTTTGTGACAGTTCTCTGTAAAAAGTGCTATACAAATAAAATTTTTATTGAAATACAGTATGTTGAACAAAGAAGGAAAACGATACTGCAACAGAGACAGGTTCTGTAACGGCGTGTGATCCGTTGACGTGGCAACGTTTGGGTGGACTCATACGCTTATGAGGCTAAGTCGTAAACGTCCTGCTGTGTGTTTCTTCCACCCATGACCTCAGCCAGCTGATTTTACTAATTAGACGTGACAGGAGAGAATCTGAAAGTCTCCACAGAGTGGAAACCAGTAGAACGGAAGATTTCCGTAAAGGGAGAGGAATAAAAGGGAAAACAGAAAGCTCCTACGCTCAATATAAGAGAGCAGAACGGCGGAGACTGAAACGGAGGGAGAAATGAAAGTGAGCAGAGAAAACTCGGGCGAACTGACTAGTAGGTCAGAGAAGAGTTAGAAAAGGGGAGAGATCACCTCTCGCTCTCAGTATAAGAGAGGAGAGTAAAAGAGGTGAATAAGAAACAGAGGATAAATAATAGCGACTAAAAATATGGGCGAAAACGCCTCGTAGGCTCGAGGGAAAGAAGAAAATAGAAAGGCAGAAAACCTCACACTCTCAATATAAGAGAGTAGCTAAAAGAGAAGAAAGGAGATAGCGGTAGAAAGGAAAGCAGTCTCAGAAAGAACAGATGGGAAGACCAAAAGGAGAAACCGCCAGTGCAAATGAGTGAACAGAACACGGACTAAAGCACTCAAAGCAACTAAAGGCAAATTCTGCATTAATCCAACAAAAGGCAGATGGAGTAAAGAGGCCACCTTATTCCTGCACCAGCTATGTGTCAATATACAGTCAAGCCGGAAAGTCTGCACACCCCTTTCACCTTCTCCACGTTTTATTACGTTACAGACTTATACTACAATAGATTGAGTTCATTTTTTTGCCTCAAACATCTACACACAATAGTCAATAATGACGAAGTGAAAACAGGTTTTTAGAAAATATGCAATTTTATTATACTGACAAAAATATTTAGGGGTTACATATCTGTACACACCCATAGCCTAATACTTGGTTGCTGCACCTTTGGCAGCGATTACAGCTTCAAGGCGTCTTGGGAAAGAAGCTACGAGCTTGGCACACTTGTTTCTGGACATTTTTGCCCATTCCTCTTGGCATATCCTTGCAAGCTCCGTTAGGTTGGATGGGGAGCGTCGGTACACAGCCATTTTCAACTCGTTCCACAATTGGATTCAGGTCTGGGCTCTGGCTGGGCCACTCAAGGACATGCACAGACTTTCTCCGAAGCCACTCCTTTGTTCTCTTGGCTGTGTGCTTCGGGTCGTTGTCATGTTGGAAGCTAAACCTTCGCCCCAGTCTGAGGTCCAGAGCGCTCTGGAGCAGGTTTTCTTCAAGGATCTCGGTGTACTTAGCTGCATTCATCTTTCCATCTATCAGGACTAGTCGCCCCTTTCCCGCTGCTGAAAAACATCCCCACATCATGATGCTGACACCGCCATGCTTCACTGTAGGGATGGTATTAGCCAGGTGATGAGCGGTGCCTGGTTTCCTCCAGACGTGACGTTTGGTATTCAGGCCAAAAAGTTAAATTTTGGTTTCGTCAGACCAGAAAATCTTGATTATCATGGTTTGAGAGTCCTCTAGGTGCCTTTTGGCAAACTCCAAGCGGGCTGTTATGTGCCTTTTACTAAGGAGGGGCTTCCTTCTGGGCACTCTACCATAAGGGCCTGATTGGTGGAGTGCTGCCTGGATGGTTGATCTTCTGAAAGGTTCTCCCATCTCCACAAGGATACGCTGGAGCTCTGTCAGAGTGATCCTCGGGTTCCTGTTCACCACCCTGGCCAAGGCCCGCCAAGGCCGGGCGACCAGGTCTAGGAAGATTCTTGGTGGTTCCAAACTTCTTCCATTTACGAATGATGGTGGCCACTGTGCTCTTTGGGACCTGTAAAGCTGCAGAGATTTTTCCGTACCCTTCTCCAGATCTATGCCTTGACACAATCCTGTTTTTGAGGTCTGCAGATAATTCCTTTGACCCCATGGCTTGGAGTTTGCTCTGACATGCACTGTCAACTGTGGGACCTTATATAGGCAGGTGTTGGCAATCCCCAATCATGTCCAATCAATTGAATTTATCACAGGTGGACTCCAATTACGTTGTATAAACATCTCAAGCAGTATCAGTGGAAACAAAATGCACCTCAGCTCACTTTTGGGTGTCATATCAAAGGGTGTGCACACTTGCGTACATACGATATTTTACATTTAGATTTTTTATAAATTAGCACACATGTCTAAAAACCTGTTTTCACTTTGTCATTATGGGCTATTTTGTGTAGAATTTCCACACAAAAAATAAACTCAATCTATTGTAGAATATTTCTGTAACATAATAAAGTGGAGAAGGTGAAAGGGGTGTGCAGACTTTCCGGCTTGACTGTAAGACAACATGGAAGTGCTGAAACAGGAAGACTCAGCGTTTAAATAACCAGCGGAAGAGCCGAACAGGTGACGGGAGGAAACGAAAACCCAACACGGACAACGGAGAACAGAAAAGTTAGTTATTAATCAGCTAAAGTCGTTGATTTCCAGCAGAGGAGATTCTCAGATCTCATGAGGGATACTCGACCATCACATCAGCAAACAAACTCCAGTCCAGAAGGGCTGCAATGCCTGCCAGGTTTTTTAGGTATCCTTTCCATCACCAGGTAGTTTAGGCCTTTAAAACAAGGTGTGAGCCTCTTTAGCCAATCAGTGACTCAAATTAAGCTCTTAAACACGGAAACACCGTGGAAAATCAGAATAACCCATCATCACTCATAACAGTCATTATGATCTCTAACCTGTGGGACATAATGAGAGACTTGGAAGCATTCAATCAGAGGTGTAGACAGGTGATGCTTGTTTCATAAAGATAGACCTTTGCAGCAAACAGAAAACTGCAGAAAAAAATGTAACAAACAAAAAATGAAGCCTTATCTATCCTGCTTATGCGGTCATATCTGTAAAGTTCATCATATCTTTTACACTGCGATCATAACTGTGCTGTTATATTATATCTATACTGTCATCTGTATGTCATGTCTCTACACTTCAAATGGAGCTTCTCTGTATTGAGGTTATCTCCCCTGCAACATATCAGATTCCACAAAAGAATTTCTTAGAACAATCAAGATCAATCAATTTCTATCACAATGCTTTTGTAAATAAACCACGTTTCGTTCTCTGGCATCAGCTTCAATTCTCCTTCTCATCTATCGATAATCCCAGGGCGTGTGCACGGTATTGCAAAAACACATCAAACAAAAACAATTAGAGCTCGTGCAATCGGCTGCAGTCCACACGCTCCAGCAGCCTTGCTGTGTGGAATGTTAACGTTCACCAGAGACGAGGAATCCTGCACATTTCCATGTGCAAAGATCATTCGTCTTACTTCCTTAGATCCGGAAGATGCAAAACGAAAGAGAAAAAAAAAAAAGAAAAAGAATTTGCTCACCCACACAGTTCTCGGCTAACGACAGGAAGTTGCACAAAGGTTGCATCACGGCCCTGCGAGGTTAATAATAATGTATGCAGATTTTCTTCTTGTTTATTTATCTTTAATTTAAACAGTGGTGTATGTGGGGTAGTCTACAGCACGTTTCCCACTGCAGCCCATGCAGAGCCAGCCCAAGGGGTTTTTCTGCTGAACCAGGACTGTTGTTGTGGCCCCAAAGTGTTCCATCATAAATCACACCCACCGATAAACCGCCATTTTGTGGCTCAGGGACGGTTGTGGCCCTAAACGACTGCATAGAGTGTTTATGCCACTGGCCGGCTCTGAATTCAGGGCTTTCTCTATCCTATTGATGTGATATTAAATGAGAAAACGTATAACTTATAACAAAGTTAACAGTATCAAGCTCACTACTACTACCCTGGCGATACGTGACTTGTTTGCACAACTGCAATGTGCCATGTTACAGTTTTTTACGATTGCTTTGACTCATTTTGCACAGCAGAATTTCAATGCACAAAACTCAAAATGCAAAGTGCCAAACTGACTTTCAAAATTCATACTCAAAGACACTACATCCTATGCTGACATACAAAGTGTAAAACTGTTAACGCAAAGTGCTAAACTGACTTGCAGAATTCTTACCTTAAGACACTAGACTTGCAGAATTCTTACCTTAAGACACTATATCCTCTGCTGATATACAAAGTGCAAAACTGTTAACGCAATGTGCTAAACTGACTTGCAGATTCTTACCTTAAGACACTATATCCAATGCTGACATACAAAGTGCAAAACTGTTAATACAAATGCAGATCACTAAATCAATTCAACATGTGTTTGTAGTCATGTCTCAGTACTTCCAACAACCTTGCCCAGGTGAGTAGCATTGCAACACAATTGATAATCTCTTCACCACTACATAAAATGCCACAGCGTGGAGCCAACATCTCAATGTGTGCTGTCATTTCCCGCAATGGAGTTGAGGCTCGTGACCCTCTGCTGGGGGCATACAACTCCATGCGCCTCATACATTTTCTGGAGGGGCTGTACAATTGTCTCGTACAGCCAAATGCTCAGATGGTGTTCATCATTGTCTGGGACAATGTAAACTTCCATTGTGCATTGGCTGTGCGAGACTGGTTTACAGCCCATACAGAGTTCCGATCAGTTTTTCTCGGCCTGGAGGTGGAAGGTGTATGATCGGCGTCCGTATGAGCAGGCGACACTCCTTCAGGCCATGGATAAGGCGTGCGATGACATTACATCCCAGCAGTGCCAGGGGTGGATAAGACACTCCCGAAGATTTTACCAACGCTGCCTTGCAAATGAAGACATCAGATGCGACGTAGATGAAATGCTGTGGCCAAATGCAGCAGAGAGGCAAGATGCTGCTTAAGCACTGAAATGCATTTTTTTTTTTTTTTTACTGTAAAGTTTTTTGTTATTGTAACTGCTTTTGCTTTTACTGTTTTTGCTGTTACTGTTGTTTTTGCTTTTACTGTAAAATACAGTTGAGTTTACTGCATTACTGTATGATTTGTTTTCAATGATTAAACTTATACAGTCACCTACTGTAATCTAATATTTAGTTTGTCTTCCATAAAACACAAGCTATATACATATATTCAACACAAGCTATATATATATATATATATATATATATATATATATATATATATACACTGCAGTCTATCACAAGGGATGCTTGCTGTACATCATTTCAAGTACTTATGAGGAAATGACCCTTGCATAGTCTTTTTTGATGGCAATTATTTTGTGTTTGACAGCATTATTTGATAATGGCCATTGTATTTGGAAATGCACCAATAATTAAACTTCAACGATGAACATATCCAATGTTCTGGTGCTATGATAAACATTTGCATATAATGTTCTCTGATTTGACACAGGTATTTTTATTTTGCATGCTATATTACATTTTGAACCCAAAATGAGCAGTATAGCATTCTGTGTTAAGAGTTTTGCACATTGAAACTTTGTTGTGCAAAATGAGTCAAAGCAATCGTAAAAAACTGTAATGTACCCTAGCAGCCACATCGAACACCACATATACCAAATACCTCACGGAATTACAAATTCTATATTATAATTCCAAAGTGGAATTATAATATGTCACGCATTGTGTTCAGCATCTAAATATACCACACTGACTCACAAAATTAATGCAAAAATTAAAATGATTATAAATTGTTATGAAAATATGTGAAGCTGCTGTCCTTATGGGCGGAGGCTCGTGGAGAATGGACTAGATATTTTGTTAAAAACGGAAATTTGTCTGGATCCAGCCCCCATCTCTTTATTTAAGATCCCATCTTGTGGAACCATCTTCACAGCCATGGCACATAACAACCCAACATGAACTCTGGCAAAGGCCAGAATCTGTAACATAAGCGTATCCCAGCATGCATTGGGGCGAAAGGGAGGAATACCCCCTGCACACCTCACAAATCCACTATAACGTCCTGCAATTTATCCCTGCCATTGCCAAATAACAGCTTTTCCAGTGTTGAAGCAATATATATTTAGCTTAATCGTTTAATTAGGTGAACTAATTC
>CM040405.1:80727335-80732335 GCA_022702515.1 Ilyophis sp. 1 JC-2022
AACAAATTAAAATCGTTTGCGCATCGCTAAGGAGAGACGACCGGAGAAAAAGACCCAATCTTTCATTTCCTGTGGCATAAAAATGTACAGGTGGCCCATCAATGTGCAATAACATTTAAAGGCAGCCCTATACATTATTTAGGTTGGTTCTGACGGCTTTAATGTGAACCACAGCCGTGAATTGGCCCAGGACAGCGTAGACATTGGAACAAGGCTTACAGCGAGAACCAGTGCGTCACCTTTCCAATAACACATGACTGTATAGGTAGGATTTATCCTCTAAAACAGCGGTCCCCAACCTTTTTTGGGCCACGGACCGGTTTCACGTAAGACAATATTTTCACGGACCGGCCTTCAAGGTGTGGGGGGATAAATATGATGAAATAAAATGATACATAAAAAATAAAAAATACAACTCACCGTCTTAAGAGACACAGACGCACAGATGGATGGTTCCGGTCATTTTTCAAAATAAAACATCTTTCAGATTCAGAATAAAAAAATATTTTATTGATTATCAGTCTTTCTGTGCGGCCCGGTACCAAATGACCCACGGACCGGTACCGGTCCGCGGACTGGTGGTTGGGGACCGCTGCTCTAAAACACTAAAACAAACCCCTTCCTGCTTCCGGAACTCCGTCTCCAGTCACGCTTCTGTGTTTCCGCACATTAAAATGCAACCCAGCCTTCAGGGCCAAGTCTCGCCATTCGGGCCATTTTGGTTACGCAGAAAAGTGTGTCCACTTCACAACGTGATTGGTTTTTCTGTGAAATTCTGATTCTACTCTCGCACGGTACACTTGACACGGAAATGCCCGGCTGTCCTATAAAATATCCCGTAAAGATAAGTGACCATGTGACGTCAGAGGGAAAAATGGCTTAAATGTCATTTTCTAGTGTTTCCTTTTCACAGTGTGAGTGTCACATCCAAAAGAAAACTGGAAATGGATACGGAAAAGACTGGACATCTGTCCTACCTGTTCCTGTCCAGCCTGTTCCTGTCCAGCCTGTTCCTGTTCAGCCTGTTCCTGTCCAGCCTGTTCCTGTCCAGCCTGTTCCTGTCCAGCCTGTTCCTGTCCTACCTGTTCCTGTCCAGTCTGTTCCTGTCCAGCCTGTTCCTGTCCAGTCTGTTCCTGTCCAGCCTGTTCCTGTCCAGCCTGTTCCTGTCCAGCCTGTTCCTGTCCAGCCTGCTCCTGTCCAGCCTGTTCCTGTCCAGCCTGTTCCTGTCCAGCCTGTTCCTGTCCAGCCTGCTCCTGCCCTTCGCCCTCCTGTTCCCCTGCTCTGACGGATTCCCCGGTTCTGACCCCTGCCTGTTCCTAGACTTCGCTTTTGCTGATTCTATATTTCCCTGTTTGCTGGACACTGACCCCTGCCTGGAACTGACCACAGTCCTGCCTGTATGGCTCTGTTTTGCTGGACATTGGCCTTTTTCTGTCGACCTCGAATAAAGCCTATTCCCATTAGTCTTCGAGTGGTTCCGATCGGTTCTCGTAACAGTGAGTCTCTAATTAAGTTATAGTCTATAATTAATTAGTACTGCCTCGTTAGGAATGTGCAGATAGTCAATACACACTCCATCACTGAACAGGTCTGCAATGAATGGCTTCATTTAAAACCGCAAAACCGTGGCCTTTCAAGGTAGAAATCCCAAATGTTTCTGTTTGTATAGAAAATTTTAGGCCTGGATTACTTTGGTAATTACATGCCAGCCAGCACAAAACGATGAAATTATTATTATTTTTTAAATCACCTTCAAATAATAACCTTTCTATCTATGCTGGAATTTAGTATAGATTACAGACCACTTTTCTACTATAATCAATTCAGTGTTTTGTACTAATCCCCAATATACAGTCAAGCTGGAAAGTATGCACACCCCTTTCACCTTCTCCACGTTTTATTACGTTACACACTTATACTACAATAGATTGAGTTCATTTTTTGCCTCAAACATACACACAATAGCCAATAATGACGAAGTGAAAACAGGTTTTTAGAAAATATGCAATTTTATTTTACTGACAAAAATAGGTTATTTAGGGGTTACATCTGTACACACCCTTAGCCTAATACTTGGTTGCTGCACCTTTGGCAGCGATTACAGCTTCAAAGCGTCTTGGGAAAGAAGCTACGAGCTTGGCACACTTGTTTCTGGACATTTTTGCCCATTCTTCTTGGCATATTCTTGCAAGCTCCATCAGGTTGGATGGGGAGCGTCGGTACACAGCCATTTTCAGCTCTTTCCACAGATGTTCAATTGGATTCAGGTCTGAGCTCTGGCTGGGCCACTCAAGGACATGCACAGACTTTCTCCGAAGCCACTCCTTTGTTCTCTTGGCTGTGTGCTTCGGGTCGTTGTCATGTTGGAAGGTAAACCTTCGCCCCAGTCTGAGGTCCAGAGCGCTCTGGGGCAGGTTTTCTTCAAGGATCTCAGTGTACTTAGCTGCATTCATCTTTCCTCTATCAGGACTAGTCGACCCGTTCTTGCTGCTGAAAAACAATCTTGATTCTCATGGTTTGAAAGTCCTCTAGGTGCCTTTTGTCAAACTCCAAGCGGGCTGTGATGTGCCTTTTACTAAGAAGGGGCTTCCGTCTGGCCACTCTACCATAAAGGCCTGATTGGTGGAGTGCTGCCTGGATGGTTGATCTTCTGAAAGGTTCTCCCATCTCCACAAGGATATGCTGAATCTCTGTCAGAGTGACCCTCGGGTTCCTGCTCACCTCGCTGGCCAAGTCCCGTCTTCCCTGATTGCTCAGTTTGGTCGGGCGGCCAGGTCTAGGAAGATTCTTGGTGGTTCCAAACTTCTTCCATTTACGAATGATGGTGGCCACTGTGCTCTTTGGGACCTGTAAAGCTGCAGATTTTTCCGTACCCTTCTCCAGATCTATGCCTTGACACAATCCGGTTTCTGAGTGTCTGCAGATAATTCCTTTGACCCCATGGCTTGGAGTTTGCTCTGTCAACTGTGGGACCTTATATAGGCTGGTGTTAGAAATCCCCAATAATGTCCAATCAATTGAATTTATCACAGGTGGACTCCAATTAAGTTGTAGAAACATCTCAAGCAGTATCAGTGGAAACAAAATGTACCTCAGCTCACTTTTGGGTGTCATATGATATTTTACATTTAGATTTTTTATAAATTAGCACAAATGTCTAAAAACCTGTTTTCACTTTGTCATTATGGGCTATTTTGTGTAGAATTTTGAGACTCAATGAACTCAATCTATTGTAGAATATGTCTGTAACGTAATAAAATGTGGAGAAGGTGAAAGGGGTGTGCAGACTTTCATTTCTGCCCCACTAAATCGACGGCATATCAACCTCCATGACTGACGTTAATTAGACTTCTAACCAAAGTGAAAATGTTTGCTGGGACTGTAAAGTAGCCGGGAGTTATTTGTACATCACTGTCCCACCTGGAGAGGGTTCACTTGCTAATTAACCACTGAGCACTGTCCCACCCGGAGAGGGTTCAC
Organism: Ilyophis sp. 1 JC-2022; assembly: GCA_022702515.1. NCBI lineage: Eukaryota > Metazoa > Chordata > Actinopteri > Anguilliformes > Synaphobranchidae > Ilyophis > Ilyophis sp. 1 JC-2022. The sequence continues at coordinate 80,730,816 of CM040405.1, forward strand.
TTGCTAATTAACCACTGAGCACTGTCCCACCCGGAGAGGGTTCACTTGCTAACTAACCACTGAGCACTGTCCCACCTGGAGAGGGTTCACTTGCTAATTAACCACTTAGCACTGTCCCACCCGGAGAGGGTTCACTTGCTAATTAACCACTTAGCACTGTCCCACCCGGAGAGGGTTCACTTGCTAATTAACCACTTAGCACTGTCCCACCCGGAGAGGGTTCACTTGCTAATTAACCACTTAGCACTGTCCCACCCAGAGAGGGTTCACTTGCTAATTAACCACTTAGCACTGTCCCACCCAGAGAGGGTTCACTTGCTAACTAACCACTTAGCACTGTCCCACCCGGAGAGGGTTCACTTGCTAACTAACCACTTAGCACTGTCCCACCCGGAGAGGGTTCACTTGCTAATTAACCACTTAGCACTGTCCCACCCGGAGAGGGTTCACTTGCTAATTAACCACTTAGCACTGTCCCACCCGGAGAGGGTTCACTTGCTAACTAACCACTTAGCACTGTCCCACCCGGAGAGGGTTCACTTGCTAACTAACCACTTAGCACTGTCCCACCCGGAGAGGGTTCACTTGCTAACTAACCACTTAGCACTGTCCCACCCGGAGAGGGTTCACTTGCTAACTAACCACTTAGCACTGTCCCACCCGGAGAGGGTTCACTTGCTAACTAACCACTTAGCACTGTCAGTGCAGGGTCACAGCTTTTCATCTCAACATTTCTTTGAAAGTATTTTATTATTAATCTGCAATGCCTCATGTGGCAAAAAAAACGACCTTTGGAGCTGTGTCGTCCGCTCCTTTAAAAAAATAAAAATAAATGTATTATACTTTTTCTGTGCTGTAAAAGATTTCTCAGCAGAGAAACATTTCCAGACGAGCTGCACCCACCTTCGCCCTCGCTGTGTCAGTCGCTCATCTTGGGTTTTATGAGAAAATGTCCCAGTGCAATACATATGAGGCCTAAATAAAGGCTTTTTGACACAGTGCAGAGAAAAAGAGGCTCCAGCTTGATTTAATGGCCTCCCAAATAACATTTCATCTCAACTTATAACTGGCAATTCTATTTCTTCAAAATGGTTTGAACCCCTGCTCCCCCCCCCCCCCCCTATTTCTTTTACAGAAAAAGTTTTACACAAAGCTGCCACAGTGAACCTATAGCCTTCCTCCTGTTTAAACATTTCTAAACTCTTAAATTGTTTTCTTCTTAAAATATTCTATTTTTTTTTCTTTCGCAATGTTGTTTTTAAAATTCAGACAAGCTGAGAAATACATAGTTTTTTTTCAGGCCCACGACTGGTAAATGTAATTAGTGCAAGAATTAAAGCCAGGATTCAATCAAAATAGTTTTTAAGTAGCTCCTTTTTTAAATTTTACTCGGAAGTACAGTTTGACAGGTTAATTGTGGCGATTGTTAAACTTGCCAAGCTGGGCTTGAGAAGACTGAATTTTGTTTTGTAATAAAATGTCAAGTAATTATTCCAGTTAATATCACGGTGTACTTTCCC
>CM040405.1:80734835-80902335 GCA_022702515.1 Ilyophis sp. 1 JC-2022
GTGTGTGCATGCGTGTGTGCATGCGTGTGTGCATGCGTGTGTGTGTGTGTGTGCATTTGTATTTCATCCCTTGGGATTAGCAGGATTCTTCTGCACCTTGTTTCTTAACAGAGGAAAAAACATTTAGTGACAGATACTCTGAGATCCGTCCAACTTTCTAAATGTCAGTCACAACATCACATCACAATTCAGTCACTTTCACTTTCACTCAACAGCTAACATCACACCTGATGTCCCTTCCAGCACAAAGTCCCTATTTAATTACATTTCTTCTAAGGAGACGACTGAGAACGACGAAGCTCTTCACAAGAGGGGAGTTGTTTTGGTGGCAGTACGTGGGCATACAATGTCTGGGCCACAAGGTCTAATGTCCTTCATTTGAAAAGCAGTTTGTGCTCAGACTGGGCTATATTAGGAACTGCAGTCATTTAAAATTCAGGCTCTTCAACCGTGACTTTATTCAAACATGCGCAAGAGCGGCCGGCTCTGGGTATCAACAGTAGGATTATTCTCAAGACTTAAAGAGTAAGTACACCCACTGTCTCAGTCTGTCTCCGCCTACTACACAATTTAGAGAACTTCTTTGTGGGGTGAGCAAGGGAGAGGGGTAGGGGGGCGGAGGAGCTGTGTCCATCGTCATTTGCATAAATGAACGTACATTGTACAAATTATTTCGTATAACTCGGATCAAACTGTCAAAGAAGACATTGCACATCAAATATGAATCAAGATTCAGGAACTGCATGGCCTATATCTCACCTCAAATATTTTCAGAAACATATTTTAGTGGACTATTTTGGTGGAATAAGAGAGTTGAACGGGACGCCACGTTGTTCCGATTTAAAAACGTGGAGCCGAAACTAAAGTAATGTAGCGGGTCTAACCAATCAGGGGTCGGCTGTTTCCGTTGTGGGCGACAACAATTATCCATATGACATAGAGGTACCTCCAAAGAGATACTCTGACATCACGATTGGGGCGGGGGCAGTTTAGAGAGCAGAAAGGAAGTTTCAACCGTTAGTGGCAGCACAAAGATGCTTTTCTACCAGTTTCTTATGATATATATCTTATGATATGTATATTCTATACAATATTATTTCAGAATTGTTGAAATAACGGAATGCATGAATAAGTTTAATTATAAGGTAGACAAACAAACACGTTTACAGCTAAAAAAAAGTGATCTAGGGTGTAGTTACCCTTTAAAGATGTTAAAGGTGACAGTAATAATAATATTGTGCAAATAATGAAACCTCATGGGTCGATTTCAGCGTACTTAGCTGGAGTTTAAACCCCTAGATCACATAATAACTACATTAAGACTGCAACTCTGTGAAATAAACATTAGCTGTTCCAGTTGTAATGCAGTTCTAAGGTCTGGTGGTTTAAATCTGAGGTTTTTAAATCTGAGAGTCTTATTACTGTCACTAGATTGGGAGGGGTAGCTGTTTCTCTCCCTGGAGGGGGGTCCCTGGGTGGTGAAACTTCTCTTCCTGCCAGACCTTATTTGGACAAACAAAGGGACTTGTGGTGTGCGCTGTACTGCATTTAAGGAAAACCCAAAGGGATATTCGAGGAGAATCTGCTTAACAGTTCTCCTGGTACCATAGTCACACCGTACGGAATCACTTGGTGATATACTTTGTTTGTGAACTTGTTCATGTTTATTTGTCTTGGCAGCATGTTATCCTGTGTTTAGTTATAGGCATTGAATGTGTTCGTGTTTGCTCTCACAGTTTTAACCAGTGATTATTTGTCATTAATAAATTACCATGTTTTCACATCAACTGCATCTTTCTTTTAATCCCTTTTTCCAGCTTCAATTGTCTGCATGATCTGAGATGCAGCGTTCCAAGCACTGTGGTGTGTATGCTTGAGTCTCAGAGTCAGAACTCCTGCATCTCACGCAGGGCTAATTCCAAGCTAATGACCTCCCTGCCTGTTATCCAATTCTTTTTATATTTAACGTGCGTGGCTCTCATCCATCTTATGCCCTTTTCAGCCTAAATTACGACTGAAGACTCAGGGGGACAATTCTGACCCAGGACTGACTGATCAGCGGCCTGGTACAGACGTGGCGTTCTCAAGTTGGGTAGGCAGACAAGTGACGGCCCACAACCAGGGTTGGGTAGTGTATGGTTCTGGTGATTTGATGTGAAGAGAACCCATGGGCGTTCTACGCCGGTTCTTGTCAAATTAGCCTTAAGGGGCCAGTTGTTCAAAGGTAATCTGATCGGATTTTGGTGATCGGATTGGATCAAATCTTGAAAATGGGTTGTTCAAAAGGGAAAGAAGGATTCTGAAATCGGATTAGATCACGTAATCCAATCCTAGTTTAAATCTGGATCAAACCTTCAGTTTGTGTTGTTCAAAACTTTCCAGTGGGATTTGGATAACTTTGATCCAAAAAAACAGGATTATCCTGATCCCAACAGGGGGTAGGATTTCAGGGTGGATTTCAGGGAGAAAATGTAGTAAAACTTTAAAATTGGTCAAATAATACAACATTTGTATCATTTAGTGTATATACTTTTATTTATATTTTGCACTTGACTTGTGTAACTGTTACAGTGATAAAGTAGATAAAGTAGACAGACTACCAATTAAGCCTTTCAGTATAGTAAAGTAAAAATAAAATAAAAATGATCCCCCAAACAGATTCCAATAACAAACAAAAATAATATATTACATTTTTCTGTCATCATCACTGTATATTCATTTCAAAGAAACAATCATCAGAGATGAACCTGTCAAAAATAATTTCTAACAATTGCATCCCTCACTACACGTCCAGTCAGTCCCTCATTCTGACTGAACGGCAGAGGTTGGTCTGGTTCTTCATCAGGCTCAGGTGCATCATCAACATTATCACAGAGAGGGACATTGCGCCTTATTTGTTGTGGCTCAGGGGTCATAAAATAAATTATAAATGGAAGTGGATGTTTATGTTATTTTTGTATTTTGTCTCAAAATAAGAAACACTTAAAATGACCATGTTGGCTCTTCTACCTGTTCTTCTTTACATAGCTGGTAGTCCACATTGTGATATGTTGTCCCATTTAGAGTACTAGTAATCCGGATTTGGTAATCTTGAAAACTGTGTATCTGGATCAGGGTGATCCAATCCAATGTTGCTTTGAAAAACCGGCATGAAACTAAGACGGATTACCTGATCCTGGATAGCATAAAATGGGATTTCCAAATCCGGATAATTTTGATCCAGATTAAATTTTTTGAACAACTGGCCCAAGGAGCCCTTTAAATACACTCAGAGTAGTGCATGGTTCTGGTGATTTGATGTGAAGAGAACCCATGGGCGTTTTACGCCGGTTCTTGTCAAATCTGCCTTAAGGAGCCCTTTAAATGCACTCAGACCTGGGCTCGCAACTATCTATGATAAATTAATATCATGTATTGTGTTGGCTAGACCCCCAACCTCTGCGTTCGCCACCGAACTGAGCTTCAGCAATAATGTTGATTCCGGCAAACATATATTGAAGTAATGATGGTACCTAAGGGCGAGTTGAGTGTAACCACTCCGAGCTCCACGCATGTTTAACCAAAATTCTAAATTATAATTATAAATGGAGTCAGATAAACGAGTAAATAAAATAATAATATTTCTAAATAACTCTAAATAACTTTTATACATCACGTTTAAACCTTCGCTCCGAGCTATTCCCTCATTGGTTTAGCTGTGTGGATTCTACACCTGGGAAGGCTTTCCACTAGATACTGGAACATTTCTGTGTGGATTTTTTTCCATTCAGTCAGCAGAGCATTTGTGAGGTCGGGCACTGATGTGGGGCTATTAGGCCTGGCTCACAGTCGGCTTTCCAATTGATCCAAATGGTGTTTGATGGGGTGAGATCAGGGTTCTGTGCAGGCCAGCCAAAGTCCTTCCATACTGATCTCGACAAACCATTTCTGTATGGACCTCTATTTGTGCACAGGGGCGTTGTCATGCTGAAACAGGAAAGACCCTCCCCAAACTGTTGCCACAAAGTTGGAAACCCAGAATCGTCTAGAAAGTCATTGTATGCTGTAGTGTTAAGATTTGCCTTCACTGGAACTAAGGCCACAGAACAAGGGGTGTCCACGTACTTTTGGCCATGTAGTGTATACTTCCAGAGTTTCGCTGAGTATTTTCGGGGGAAAATGTTTCAAGAAGTATGCAAACATTTCGGCCGCATAAAAATGAGGCGCAGCTTCGCTGACATTTTCCTTCAATAACAACAAAAACAACATGTGACATGGCCACACAAGAGTGGGACTTCTTACGACACTTCCACTGTACAGTTGGAAAATAGTACGAAGTATATTTATATATATATATATATATATATATATTTATATAATATATTTATTAGCATACTGTACACAGTAAACAGTACACAGGATGCAGTAGATAGGGCTCTGACAATACTCTTCTATACTGTTGAGTATGCAAGTTGAGTAGACAGGATGAGAAAGTTAAGAGTTAAGTAGGCAAAATACTCTCGAAATATAGTATACTTAAAATCCCAGGATGGTATACATATTTCCGCGTTTTTGCTGATAATAGTATGCAGGATCATTTTTGCATACTGCATGCTACTAAACAGTATGCAATAAACAGTACACAGTATGCTAGTACACAGTAGATAGGGCTCTGATTCAGACACAGCCCAGCTAAAACACCTCGTCTCGGTTTCACCACACCCGTATGAGAGTCATCTGTCCAGGTCAAAAACCTCTCAATTCAGCACCGCCTATGGACTGACACAGCAAAACGGTGGTGTACATAGGGTGTTATATGTACACCAGCAGTGTTAAATTTACACCAATATTTTTGCTGTGCAGAGCTCCTGTTCAAGAACATTTCAGAATGAACATTAATTAACAAATTAACTTTTATTAATGAACACTTTTAGTGGCCATGGAAAAGTTTTGTGACGCACATTGACCCCAAAAGTTTAAGTTGACACGAAACTATTTTAAAATAAAAAATTTGACACTTTCCATTTCACCTTTTGTGAGTTTCTCAATTGACTAGTTTTTTATCCCTAGATATTAAAAATCTGCGATGAAACATCTCATTTTAGAGCCTGAAGTGAGTGAAAGATCTCATTTTAGAGCCTGAGGAGTGAAAGTTTGAAAATGAAAGTTTGTGAAGTTTACAATCTGTGAAGGAAAATGCCACCAGAATCTGAGATAAAAAATAATAAAAGAAAATTATTTTTTTTACATTTTATACAGCTACTCCACAAATTACCCCCACAACACCTTTGTGTACAAAGTTGGGACAGGACTTTTGAAAACATGGCATTGTGTTTATTGCCTGTTTATTATTTAATCTCAACAAATTAGAAAAAGTCATATAGTATCAAGGTGAAAAAATTTGGTTAAGTGGTTTTAAAGAGACGTCGAATCCTGAATCGGGTCAAATGGACCCAGAAGGTAATATTAGGCTAGAAAGCTTTCCTCAGTCTCAAAGTCCCCGTTCCTTTTCCTCAATGCACTGGAAAGCCAGAACTCAAAAATGGGTGCAGGCTTTTCGAGACGGACTAACTTGAGTACCAGGGCTGCCTGCAACGCGATGGAAACCAGAATGAATCCAACGCAATAACGGCCGTCGCCACCATGGGGGGTATTGCCTTGCTTTTAATTTTTTGTTCTTTAAATACACCTGATGCGGTAGTAATCTAAACTTCAGAGACCGCGTGAAAGTATTCTGGGGAAAAAGCGTCACCACTGTTATCTATTGGGTGTTGACAAGACGGCCAATCAGCAGCAGGGTGCTGCAGCTTTCATGTGATTGACAAAAACACATCACATGATGACATAGAAGCTGTACGACCTTGCTGGTGATTAGCTGTCTTATGAACACCTAGGGTGCGTCCCAATATTTTTCACGCCCCGGGTGCGTCCCAATATTCTTCACTCCCCACCTCCACTCCCCCATGACCACTCCTCTACTACCCGGAAGTATGTGGAGGAAGGGAGCGGAGGAGGGGAGTGGAGGAAAGGAGCCGTGAACACAATTGGGACAGTGAATCTGCTTCACCGTCATCAAAATCGCCATCGACTATTGATGAAGTTAAAATTCGTCAATTTAAACTAACTAATTATATAAATTTATTAAATTAAAAATATAAATTTTATTTTTTATACATATACATAAACAGCCCATATTCACACACACACACTGAGTGACGGTCTCTGAGGAAGACTGCAGGAAGTCAGCAGTCGAAACTGTCAGGTATAACAAAAAAATAAATGCGTCTTTTTATATGAACAATAAATTAAATTATATTGATGAAGTTGCCCGATCATAGCTATGACTGACGCCGAGCCCACGAATATTCCCAAAGCCAATCACAGATCTTCCACATGGGCAGCCCATTTAAAGCTCCGAAACATATTTTAAGTTACAAGTGCAAGTAACCTAGTTGCGTACAGTGTAAATATAGCCTGTATTGCGGTTCGCGTTGAGACACTAATTAACATGCAATCAGCAACATTAGATCAAAGTAAACATGCTGTAATATAGGCTACGCAAACATAGCAATTTACTGTATTTCCAGAATCCCGATGTTCCCGATGTCTGAACAAACCGAGCACTAATTCACCTCATAGGCCTATAGGCTACTGTCATTTTTGAAATCAAATTTAAAAACATCCTTTGGAATGGTTGAATAAATTCATTAGTGCATTCACATAGCTACTGAAATGGTAGCTGTCATGCTTAGGCTATATTTATGTGCAGTCATGTTCGTTAATAAGCAACGTTAATGTGCAAGAAAATAAATAAAGCTGTTTCCCCGACTTAAATTGTTAAAGTTTTATGTAGGATATGAACCACAAAAACGGACTGGCATTTTGTTATCCGTTGTGGATGCTATGTCCTTTGTGTACTAATAACCTACTGAAGCCCACACAATTTAGGCTAAATATCTTGCATTGGGGCATCATTATCTTTGGGAAATTCATATAAGGCAAAGCTACGCATCATCACTGTTGCCTTTTCTTAAATATCTGTGGGCGTGAGCGCGATGATGTCACCCAAACATGTAACAAAACATCCGCAGTAGCATACATCGATGAATGCTTCGCCGGAGGGGAGGAGAAGCCGAGTTTGAAGCTGCTTCGCTGGTCTTCTACACTATTGGGACAGTGGAGGGAGGGAGGAACCAAAGATGGGTTTCCGGGGCACAGAGTAGAGGAGGTGGTAGTGGAGGAGGAAAGGTTGCATTTTTCGACTATTGGGACGTACCCCCCACCTTCCCTCCTCCACTCCCCCACTACCACTCCTCTCCTACCCGGAAGTATGCAAAACTGCCTGAACGTTTTGAGCACAAATTATTTACATATACAGTGTACAATTTGTGTGCGGTTTGCGTCGAGACATTAATTAATATGGAACCATTAGTACGTAATTAAGATGCAATCAGCAACATTAGATTAAAACACAAAGATCAGGTTCCGGGGCACGGAGGAAAGGAGGTGGTAGTGGAAGAAAGGAGGGTGAATTTTTCGAGTATTGGGACGCACCTCCAGTAGATATCAATGGTGATGTTTCTTTCCGGAAGAATTTCATGTGGCCTCCCAAGTTTGGATGTTTACTGCCACATATATTTAGAGAAGAAAAGACAAAAAGAAAGGCCATACCCCACATGGTGGCGACAGCCGTTATTGCATTTGATAAATATCAATGTTGCATTTATTATCTATTAATAGTCAGTGCATATCAAGTCTGGCCAGTGACCGCCTACAGTATCTTCAAGAACCCCCTGTTGAAAACCCAAGGCACCATAAGCCAATAAACAATTACTCAAAAGAGCACATGGGTTTGCTGAAGACGCTGCCACATGCCACTAATCCCTTTACTAGGAGCTTATCTCCTGAGATTCGAGGAGGAGAAATGGATTCCTGGGTCGAACTGACTGACTGTTAGGGGCTTCCTGACTCGCTCATGTCCCAAATGAGCTGTATCAAACAGGACAGACTGTGCATCGAGTGCTGGATAAACAAAAGGGCCTTTTCTTTGTGTGTAAAAGCACAAAAGGACTAAAGAGTGCTGCTTGCATACTCCTGAGGGCTTGTTAAAGAGTGCTGCTTGCATACTCCTGAGGGCTTATTAAAGAGTGCTGCTTGCATACTCCTGAGGGCTTATTAAAGAGTGCTGCTTGCATACTCCTGAGGGCTTATTAAAGAGTGCTGCTTGCATACTCCTGAGGGCTTGTTAAAGAGTGCTGCTTGCATACTCCTGAGGGCTTGTTAAAGAGTGCTGCTTGCATACTCCTGAGGGCTTATTAAAGAGTGCTGCTTGCATACTCCTGAGGGCTTATTAAAGAGTGCTGCTTGCATACTCCTGAGGGCTTGTTAAAGAGTGCTGCTTGCATACTCCTGAGGGCTTGTTAAAGAGTGCTGCTTGCATACTCCTGAGGGCTTGTTAAAGAGTGCTGCTTGCATACTCCTGAGGGCTTGTTAAAGAGTGCTGCTTGCATACTCCTGAGGGCTTATTAAAGAGTGCTGCTTGCATACTCCTGAGGGCTTATTAAAGAGTGCTGCTTGCATACTCCTGAGGGCTTATTAAAGAGTGCTGCTTGCATACTCCTGAGGGCTTGTTAAAGAGTGCTGCTTGCATACTCCTGAGGGCTTGTTAAAGAGTGCTGCTTGCATACTCCTGAGGGCTTATTAAAGAGTGCTGCTTGCATACTCCTGAGGGCTTATTAAAGAGTGCTGCTTGCATACTCCTGAGGGCTTATTAAAGAGTGCTGCTTGCATACTCCTGAGGGCTTATTAAAGAGTGCTGCTTGCATACTCCTGAGGGCTTATTAAAGAGTGCTGCTTGCATACTCCTGAGGGCTTGTTAAAGAGTGCTGCTTGCATACTCCTGAGGGCTTATTAAAGAGTGCTGCTTGCATACTCCTGAGGGCTTATTAAAGAGTGCTGCTTGCATACTCCTGAGGGCTTGTTAAAGAGTGCTGCTTGCATACTCCTGAGGGCTTGTTGTGGACAGAAGAGCACTACTTTTCTCTTTTTCAAGAGAAGCAGCTCGCGCTTGTAAAAAAAATAAATGTAACTTTCGGCTGCGCTTCGATTTCTTCTCTGCCATATTTCCTCTCGAAAAAACCTTTTAAAACAACAGCTGCTTCTAATTAAAATGCATCCGCAGGTATGTAAATTTATGCAAATACGAAGCGCGTTCCTCCCTCAAACCCCACCCCTACCCCCACCCCCACCAACGGCTCTGCAATGAATCATGGGTAGTGAGACTGTGGGGACAGTGGAGAGCTTGGATTGAGGCTACGGTAAACATCTGCTATGCCGGTGAGAGTTCTCTGTCCCTCGTACACACAAGAGTCCAAGTTGCCTGCTGCTAATCTCTGTGGTAATTAGACGCAAAGCGTGCGGACCGTGTGGCAGCCCCTGCACATTCATTCTATCTGTCTGATAAATGACATAAACGCTTTAACCTGTTGCGAGGGTGTTAAGATTCTCTCTCAGAGCAGTTCAATGCGACGGCGTTTCCGCGCAGGGTAACCTTGCAGCTTTTGTTTGTTAGCGCCGCGCACTCTCGCGACTACGCGCGCGCACTTTGTGTTGCAAACAAAGCCAGAAACAAAGGTGATGCAGGCCAGTTGCAGGCAAAGCCGTGGCTTCTAAATGCAGGACGTTATGTTTCAGGTTTATGAGCGGTTTATTGCTTAAATAACAATCATTGTGGAAAACATAATTAAGTGCAATTACGACACCCCACGTCTCTAAGGGTTGTGTGTAAATGTGTTGCCATTTAATTATCAAATAAAAGGTTCCAGGTTTAGAAAATTAATGCACTCAGACAGTGAACTAACATTAGACTGTGCGATAAGTGCCCAGAAGCAGTGCTAACCAAACACGGAAAAAAACCACCTTCGGCATAAAAAACATGTTTTTTATTGATGCTCCCATACTAACAACAACAAGAACAACTAAATGTGGATGTATGTGACCTACAGCTGTTTGACTTATTCAGCAGTAGTGAGGTGTTTTATTAGCTACAGCTACAGCTCTCTGAATGGAATGACAACAAGTAGCAAGATGTACCCACAATTCCCTATTATGTGAACGTAACCCTGACCTTACCATGGCAACCAACACAACACATTCCACAAAAAGCCCACACAAAAATGGTCTCAGATGCACAAACAAGCAAGACATAACTAGTTGTTTTTATGTCTGTGTACTTCAGCACCTTTTTTTCCCCCCAGGTACTTTCTTCAATTAATTATCAGATAAAAATCAATGGATCACCGGGGAGGGAGAAGGAGCTTTGGCCATCTGGAGGGGGCAGACGTGATCACTCATAAATTCAACAGAAAATTTACTTTTGTCCAGTTTAGGAAAGTAAAGAACCACATCAGACCAGCACTGTTGTCTACCTCCAACCACCTCTGAGATATCATTTTGATTGGCGAGCACTGGGAGTCATGCCTGGAGAACCAATAAAAATATGATTAGTTCTCCTGACTCCAGGGGTGTGTCCCAATAGTCGAAAAATGCACCCTCCCTCCACCTTTTCTACTCTGTGCCCTGGAAACCGATCTTTCGTTCCTCCCTCCCTCCACTGTCCCAATAGTGGAGAAGACGAGCGAAGCGGCTTCAAACTCGGCTTCTTCTCCCTTCCGGGGAAGCATACATCGATATACATACTACATACTTCCGGGTAGTAGAGGAGCGGTAGTGGGGGGAGTGGAGGAAGAGAGGTGGGGAGTGAAGAATACTGGGACGCACCCCAGGGGACCTTGGTCTTTAGCTCAACAGACTCATTTTGTACCTGCTGTTGCAGACCCATCCTCCTTAAACCAGTGCAGAACTCCCCAGCCCTGGTTCTGAAGAGCCGCAGGTTCTGCTAGCTTTCATTTTAACCTTTTAAATCTGGGCCCAACTCTGGTCCTGGAGGGACTATGCATGCTGGTTTCTATTCCAAACTATTACCTTAGTTGTAGTTTTCTGACAGCTCTGTAAACTCCGCTGGTTCACTCCTGTACTTGAGCAGTAAGATCTTTAGGATAATCCTGCAGTCTGTGGCTGTACCGGGTGCGTATACAGTCCAAATGTCAGCTCAAGATATGATTGCGCTAATTAAATAATTAAGAGCAGAGTTTGGTACAAAATTCTGAAACAGATCGGCCCTTGTTGTGCACCCACGGTAAGACGTCTACGGAGGTCGATATGCCGTCGATTAGTAGGGCAGAAATGAGTTTTTTTTTTAACGTCTGTATATTGCAACATGAGGATGCGCACAAAAGAAAACTGGTCCGGTCATGACACAACGTCGATCAGCCTTGTAGCCGCGACACAGATCCACAAATTGTTTGGGGGGCTGTTTTAAATCAACACGTTCAGGCCCAGATGAGTTAACTGTGTAATCAATGCGTTTATTAATTTCATTCAACTGCTGCGGGCGACATTAACTCAGGAGGTAGAGCGGTCGTCTGGTAATGACGGTACGTGCCTTGCATGGTTGCCTTTCGCCGTTGGTGTGTGTGTGTGTGTGTGTGTGTGTGTGTGTGAGTGTGTGTGTGTGTGTGTGAATGTGAGGCATTAATTTAAAGCATTTTGTGTAGCCATAGTTGCTGGAAAAAGCGCTATATGAATGTAGTCCATTTACCATTTAATCAACTACACACATAACAAGTGTTTTGGTCTAGTAAGACTTACAAAGTAAGTACACCCACCGTCTCAGCCTGTCTCCGCCTACTGCACAATTTAAAAAAAATACTTTGTGGGGTGAGTGAGGGAGAGGGGTGGGGGCGGAGGAGCTGTGTCCATCATCATTTGCATAAATTAACATACATTGTACAAATTATTTTGTATAACATTGCACATCTAATATGAATCAAGATTCAGCAACTGCATGGCCTATTTTTCACCTCAAATATTTTCAGAAACGTATTTTAGGGGATTATTTAAGTGGAATAAGAAAGTTTATGAACAGGTCGCCACGTTGTTCCGTATATTTTGTTTCATGTAACTACCTCATTCTAGAGAAGACAATGGCCTGTATTCAATCAACATTTTCCCTTACTTTTGTCATGGATCGCGCCTGCCTTCCCTTATCTCCGCGTTTAGTATTCCTTTTTTCCATTTATCTGTAATCTACAACTACAACTTTGGCCTGTATTCAATCAACATTCGCCCTTAACTTTGATGCACAACTCAATTCAATTTCTTCTCAAACTCAGCTTGGAGGGTTTGGTTTGTTTATTGATTTTGTGATTGATGGACCCCCTGCCCCTTTAATCCAACCCAATTATGAGGCGAGAAAAAAGAAAGTGTGATAACTGATGTATTATCCATGTCTTCTGTCACACAAATGTGTACAGAAATAAATGTTAGTATGCAAAAGTAAGAACGTAAAACCACAACGTCAACATAAAAAAAACTAAACCAACAATCAGCATCTGCTCATGAAAATTCCGGAACACGTCTTTTTTCCCCCCAGAATGCAAGGAAAGACCAAAGACATGAATCAGGATCGTGTGTACATAGCTGGTGAGGATAGCAATGTTGTTCCTGACTAGCATCCCGAGTTGTGTTGCGTCGTCCCATTTCAAACTCCCAGACTTTGACCACTCGAACTCACCGGCTTAAAACGTCCGATTACAGAGAAAGCCTGTAAAAAGAGCACTCGGTCCTCCTGAGGGGACGCATTAACCAGAAAAACACAAGATTGTGTTTGGGCTGCTGCACAGTAATTTAGCGATCACGATTGCTTCCCAAGATAAAAGAAAATGGCCAAAGCGCACTCTCTAGAATGTTCTGACAGAGTGGATCTGTTGTATTACCTGTGTCACCAGTCAGTGTTTTTTATGTGTGAGGCCAAGGTGTAGTATACATTAACCAACAGTACATAGGCACTCTTACTCTAAAGCCATTTGTTTTTGTACAGGTAAGCTTAGTCAGGTGAGCTTAGCCAAATGCAGAAAAGTATTTGAACCCAAAAGAAATACAATTTGAACCCAGGGGGGTATTGCACAAAGCATGATTACTGAGTTAGCTGGATAACTGCACTGAGTAAAACCCGGAACGCTCCCAAATCTGGAACATGGACTGAAGTAAAAAGAGCTGTTCCGGGTTTTATTCCCCCAGTCTGTGGGTTGGATGGAGGTTCCAGGTGGATCATCAGATAGATGTGATAAAAAAACATCAGTTTTGTAAAACATTCACTAACTTTCCCATGAATGAGCAGTGCAAGGCACACAAACAGCTCGTACAGTGTGCATGCAGTCGTTTTGACATGTTAACACAAAAACGATGTGAATTTTTCATTTTAACACACGGCTGATTTGTCTATTCTTTAAGAAGAGGTGGGTCCCAGTAGAAGTAGGCACTCCAAAGGTGGGGCTGTGGTGGGCCGGGGATAGTTCTGGAACCACGGTTTTAAGGAATTGCAAAACACAGCCGTGAATTTGTACACATTGTACAGGCTTTTCCCTCATCTTCTGCATGAGGAAGAGTAGTGTGGGAGGGGAAAGCAAGGCCTTAAATAACCCTGAGGTGGGCAGAGGATTTGTTTACAAACCCACGAGAGACAAAATACTGAGAAGAGCGCTTTTGAAAGGTAATTTGCAATGCGAGAGTGGAAATCGCTTTCAAGCGAAGACCGATGCATTTTGTTTTGTGAAGATACGATGAAGTATGATCAGAATGGGGAACGTCTACCAATGGGCGTGCACTTTAAGGCGTTAAAAAATACGGCTGCGTACCAAGGCCGAATCAGAGCCCTTCTGTACTATTGAGTATTCTTGTTGAGTACACTGGATGAGAAAGTTGTTAAGTAGGTGAAATATTCCCTAAATGTAATGTACTTAAAATCCCAGGGTGATATACTTACTTCCGGAGTTTCGCTGAGTAAACAAGGAAGTAAACAAACATTTTGGTATAATAAATATGGAGCACAGCATCGCTTTTAAAATGAGGTGCAGCTTCGCTGAGGTTTACCTTCAACAGCAACGCGTGGCATGGCCGCGCAAGGGCGGAGTCTCTTACCACACTTCCAAAGTGAGGTTGGAAAATAGTATTAAACAGTCTGCTTAGTAGTATACAGTAAACTTAATAGTAAACAGTATGCTAGTACATAGGATGTAGTAGTAGTAGAAGTAAGAGAGAGAGAGAAAAGGTGGGAGAACTAGAATTATTCTCTTGCCTGTTGCAAAAATAGAGCAATAGACATAGAACTGTACAGGTCATATAGTGATGTATGCAGCAGCAGAATTATGAGTAACTGGAATGCATAGAACAGAAAGAGCAAAATGGGGACAAAGACAAAGATTAAGTGGGTTTACTGGATGAGGCCACATTCATACGCTACTAATTAATCGCAGATGTCAGTAGTTTAATTTTTTTGCAGGCATTTGTTTGGAACAAAAAATAACCTGAAATCAGTGAAATGTTGAATCTTATGAGTAACCTATAGAGTAAAAAACATTAAATGCTGCAGGACAATTCTTTCAGCTTTTTATGACAGTATCCAAAAAAGAAGCTTTATCAAAACAGTAACAGATGTAGCATTTATGAAGGATTTCACAAGGCACGGACACACAACAACATCAATAACTGAACCATTTAACATCAAAACACAGAAGATGATTAATTATTTTCAGTGATCCCCCCGGGGTATTGATCGCCATTTGGTCTCTCGCCAGGAAATGTTGCTCATGCAAAGTCTTCTAAGAACGGCGAAAAGAAAATTATATGCAAATAAGTCAGAAAGAAAAGATTTCTTATTGATAAAAGCATCTGTCATATTAATGTAATGTAATGGTAAAAGAGCTAGATGGTTGAGGTGCAGGCTAAAAGTGTTATAGTGTTGGGATGGAGGGTGGGGTAAAAGTGTTCAAGTGTTGGGGTGACTGTGAAGCTCTTGTGTGTGTGTGTGTGTGTGCGTGTGCCAAACCCCCGCTGGGTTCACCTATGACTGGCCTTTAATTAAGCACATCTGCCAGATTAACTGAAGCTATGTGGGGTGGGTGAGGAAGCTATCTGCTCCCTGTGGGGTGAAAACAAGCAAACGAAAGCGGAAGGGGCAGATGAACAGCTGACTGTGAACGCTAGCGGCTAATTACATCGCTGGGGTAAACTTAAGCGTATGTTACTTCACGAGTGAGCGCAGGTTACAGCTGGTGGGGGCAAACAGAGCGTTTGAGGAAATTATGCAACGATTACCCCACACCTCTGCCATATTATATAACGATTACCCCACACCTCTGCCATATGAACCAGCAACCACAGCCATATTATACAACTGTTACCCCACACCTCTGCCATATGAACCAGCAACCACAGCCATATTATACAACGATTACCCCACACCTCTGCCATATTATACCCCACACCTCTGCCATATTATATAACGATTACCCCACACCTCTGCCATATGAACCAGCAACCACAGCCATATTATACAACCGTTACCCCACACCTCTGCCATATGAACCAGCAACCACAGCCATATTATACAACCATTACCCCACACCTCTGCCATATTATACCCCACACCTCTGCCATATTATACAACCGTTACCCCACAACCTCTGCCATATGAACCAGCAACCACAGCCATATTATACAACCATTACCCCACATCTCTGCCATATGAACCAGCAGGGAAAGCCATATTATACAACCATTACCCCACACCTCTGCCATATGAACCAGCAACCACAGCCATATTATACAACCATTACCCCACACCTCTGCCATATGAACCAGCAACCACAGCCATATTATACAACCATTACCCCACACCTCTGCCATATTATACCCCACACCTCTGCCATATTATACAACGATTACCCCACACCTCTGCCATATGAACCAGCAACCACAGCCATATTATACAACCATTACCCCACATCTCTGCCATATGAACCAGCAGGGAAAGCCATATTATACAACCGTTACCCCACACCTCTGCCATATGAACCAGCAACCACAGCCATATTATTCAACCGTTACCCCACACCTCTGCCATATGAACCAGCAGGGAAAGCCATATTATACAACCGTTACCCCACACCTCTGCCATATAAACCAGCAACCACAGTCATAATATACAACCGTTACCCCACACCTCTGCCATATGAACTAGCAGCCACAGCCATATTATACAACTGTTACCCCACACCTCTGCCATATGAACCAGCAACCACAGCCATATTATACAACCATTACCCCACACCTCTGCCATATGAACCAGCAACCACAGCCATATTATACAACCGTTACCCCACACCTCTGCCATATGAACCAGCAACCACAGCCATATTATTCAACCGTTACCCCACACCTCTGCCATATGAACCAGCAACCACAGCCATATTATTCAACCGTTACCCCACACCTCTGCCATATGAACCAGCAACCACAGCCATATTATACAACCGTTACCCCACACCTCTGCCATATGAACCAGCAGGCAAAGCCATATATCTTCATACAGAGACTGTGGACAGCAGTCTTCTTTCACTTTTTTATTTTAAGGGCCATTATCCTCCCCCTTGTTATCCTCGACTACAACAAGCGATGAGGCAGAGGCAGGCTGGCATGTATAAATGAGCTAAACTGACCCTTTGTGTCAATGCTGACAGCCTGCAGGTGACCGCCAGCTTGTAACAACTGAGCCAGGTCTCCTCTGACCCACCCAAGCAGCACGCGCGCTGTTATAATGCGACGTGATGACGATTAGCGTTATGAAGCGATGGTCTCGCCAACTGTGACACACGCTGCCAGGCCCGGGACGCCAAACAAATGTGTTTCCTGGAGACGTGGAGATGAAAAATAAATGTGTTAAATGATGATTACATGGAGATTAGGCATTCATTTCAGATGGGAGAACGCAGAGTACAGTAGGCGTGTTGTAGAAACAAGTGCATGCTACTCCAGCACATTCAATGTACATTTCCCACCATTCAGGGAAGAAAATAAAGTTTAGAGTTTAATTCAAGCAGGAGAGGCCAAGCAATTAGAAAAAGAGAAAATAATATGCAACACAAATTAATTTTTAGTCATATGTAAAGTAGACACTGTTGCAAAAGCATTCTTCAAGAGTTTTTCTGTGGAAAACAAGTCAAACTGTGAGATATTTACAACATAGCTGGACAGTCGTGGTTTATGAGGCGGTAAAACAAGAAACCTTGTAAAAAACCAGGGAGGGATGAAAAAGCAAATTGGGATAAAGATTAGTGTTGTTTTCAAACGGCCTTGCAAAGATTGATATAAAGTTTTATATAATTTCTATTTGTCACGTAGCACAGACCTTGTTTTTAAAAAAAATCCACGCTGGATAAGAGCATCTGCTAAAGAAACAGCATAAATGCACACACACACGCACACGCACGCACACACACACACACACACACACACACACACACACACTTCAAAAGTCTATTAAAACATGAGGAATTTTGTGCAGCCTTTGCCCACAGTGACTTCGGCGAACGATATTGCACCTTTTAAATCGAAGTTTAACATTAAAAGCCTCTTTTGTCTCACGGCTATAATATCTGCCACTTCAACCCATGAAATGTGTGATGCTGCGCTGGGGGACTAGCAGTATTGGCTCAGGAATTGCACACTATGCCCCATTCACAGATCTCATTTAACCTATTCTACAGAGAGCAGTTAGTGCAACAGGCCAGTAATGGCCTTCTCCCATCATAAATTTAAATGGAGTTGGTAAATGCCTTCGACGGCTCTTTCAGCGATGCTAATGCCCGGTAATGAGAAACAGTATCTCTCTGAATCAAAGCACCACGGCCGGGGGAACCTGAAATGACACCCCCATCATCCACCCGCCCCACCCCCCACAATTCAGTGCAAGAAATCTATAGTTTTTAAAAAGCTGAAAAAAGGGAAAATTCAAGGGCAAAGTGGAAGATAAGTTTTCTAAGAGCTTTATTCATCTCAAAACCTTTATCGCCTGGGGGGACACATTTGTTTTCTGCTGAAATTACTTTGAGCCGACGCAGGAATGGAAGGGGCTCAGACACGGGTGTTGAGAGAAATGTCTGACTGTCAGTGCGGCTCGGAAAGCGCGTACACCGTACGCACTGGGACAGTGATGCCAGAATGAGGTGTCATGAAGCCAATAATGGATCATGGAGCAACATGCACCATCAGTGACACGCTCATTTGAAACAATAATTGTGCTTTTCCATGGAGAGACAAATCTTTTCAGTGGTTCACACAAGAAAGTGATTAACGGCTCATGTTAACTCCACTCATACCAGAGTAAGTATTAGTTTGCCTGGATTAAATTTAGTCAAAAAGGCTGTCAAACTCACTGAGAAAAACACTCCAGGAATTTTGTTCACACACTTTCTGGCAACATGCCCTGTCGGTTATTGGTTTTAAGAAGTGTCACAGAAGATTAGTGTCAAATACATTTTAAGAATTTTCTAAATGAAAGTGTTGAAATGGTAAAACCTCATGATAAAAATAAACATGAATGAGATTGAAATTTAACTTGAATAAATAAAACTTGCCATTGTAATCTTATTGCCTACCGGGTCAGACTCATAGTACTGTAAGGTTAAGAGCAGCCTGGTCAGGCTCATAGTACTGTAAGGTTATGAGCAGCCTGGTCAGGCTCATAGTACTGTAAGGTTAAGAGCAGCCTGGTCAGGCTCATAGTACTGTAAGGTTATGAGCAGCCTGGTCAGACTCATAGTGCTGTAAGGTGATGAGCAGCCTGGTCAGGCCCATAGTGCTGTAAGGTTATGAGCAGCCTGGTCAGACTCATAGTGCTGTAAGGTGATGAGCAGCCTGGTCAGGCTCATAGTGCTGTAAGGTTATGAGCGGCCTGGTCAGGCTCATAGTGCTGTAAGGTTATGAGCAGCCTGGTCAGGCTCATAGTACTGTAAGGTTATGAGCAGCCTGGTCAGGCTCATAGTACTGTAAGGTTATGAGTAGCCTGGTCAGGCTCATAGTGCTGTAAGGTTATGAGCAGCCTGGTCAGGCTCATAGTACTGTAAGGTTATGAGTAGCCTGGTCAGGCTCATAGTACTGTAAGGTTATGAGCAGCCTGGTCAGGCTCATAGTACTGTAAGGTTATGAGTAGCCTGGTCAGGCTCATAGTACTGTAAGGTTATGAGCAGCCTGGTCAGGCTCATAGTGGTGTAAGGTTATGAGCAGCCTGGTCAGGCTCATAGTACTGTAAGGTTATGAGCAGCCTGGTCAGGCTCATAGTACTGTAAGGTTATGAGTAGCCTGGTCAGGCTCATAGTACTGTAAGGTTATGAGCAGCCTGGTCAGGCTCATAGTGCTGTAAGGTTATGAGCAGCCTGGTCAGGCTCATAGTGCTGTAAGGTTATGAGTAGCCTGGTCAGGCTCATAGTGCTGTAAGGTTATGAGCAGCCTGGTCAGGCTCATAGTACTGTAAGGTTATGAGTAGCCTGGTCACGCTCATAGTGCTGTAATATTATGAGCAGCCTGGTCAGGCTCATAGTACTGTAAGGTTATGAGCAGCCTGGTCAGGCTCATAGTGCTGTAAGATTATGAGCAGTCTGGTCAGGGTTAAAAAAACCTGAAACAAAATGGTTATGATGCTGATTATTATTTGGTTACTTGACCCCTAAAACAAAAGAATCCCATTCGGTCCATTGCAAGAAGCTAACCTACATTGTTGGAACCCACAAGATATTTCTAAGGAATTAACTATAAAAGAGGCTGTTTAGTAAGTATTTTACACTGGAGTTGGCTGGATATATTGAGGAGAAGTCTTTCCATGAACTTGTATTGAGCTTCTGTATTCCCTTGTATAGCTCTGGGAACATCAATTGTAGGCTATTACACAAAGGCAAAAGACTACAATTCCCCAGAAACTTTACTGGATTTTACATTCTACACATCACAGGCATGGGCTGAAGGGTATAGCTAATAATTATTCAGATTAATAGGTTGCTGCATATCGGAAATTCCCTTTGATACCACCCCAGCAGATGGTCTTGTGAAGCTTGGATACACACACACACACACACACGCATGTGGCATGCACAATAACGCACAGACGGCCCTTTTGTGAGGCCAACGAGCGCCCGTGCCCTTCTGTGAGGCTAACGAGCGCCCGTGCCCGTCTGTGAGGCTAACGAGCGCCCGTGCCCATCTGTGAGGCTAATGAGCGCCCGTGCCCGTCTGTGAGGCTAACGAGCGCCCGTGCCCGTCTGTGAGGCTAACGAGCGCCCGTGCCCGTCTGTGAGGCTAACGAGCGCCCGTGCCCGTCTGTGAGGCTAACGAGCGCCCGTGCCCGTCTGTGAGGCTAACGAGCGCCCGTGCCCGTCTGTGAGGCTAACGAGTGCCCGTGCCCATCTGTGAGTGCCGTCCCAGGCTAAGGATCATTGGGGTCCTGGCAGCTTGGCTGAATTCACGGCTGGAAGACATTTTTTAAAATAACAAAAAAATTGAGAAAATGAGAATCTCAAAAAAACACATCCTCCGTAGCCTTGAGAATGAATGGCTTTAATCATAAGAGTAGCTTCAGCTTAACCCTTTAATTAACCTCAGCTGAGTGGTGGACCATAATTTGACTATATCTTGTGTGTGAACTACTATTACCATCAACTAAGACTCAGCCGTCGGATGAGGGCCATACCTCAAATACTGTAGAAATATTAATTTGTTAGAATTTCTATGCATTAAAACTGGTCACTCTGAGGTTAAATTTGTCCCAATGCTCGCACACACACATGCTCGCACACACACATGCTCGCACACACACATGCTCGCACATACACATACACACACTCTTGGCCCTTTGATCACGGATTTGATTCTGATTCAGCCTTTGTACAGGTCTGCATTTGCAGATCCATGAAGACATAGCTGAAGAGCCCCTTCAGAAAATAAGATATTTGCTTTAATCAGAAATAGTAAATGGAAGTCAGAAGTAGGATGTCACGTAAAATATACTGTGCACCCAGGAGCCTATTTATCACCTTTACAGCTTTCACTAAAAAAAGCAGGACTTCCTCTCCCTCTCTCTCTCCCTCTCTCTCTCTCTCTCTCTCTCTCTCCCTCTCTCTCTACCTCTCTCTCTACCTCTCTCTCTCTCTCTCCCTCTCCCTCTCTCTTTCTCTCTTTCTCTTTCTACCTTCCACTCTCTCCCTCCTTCTCTCTCTCGTTCTCTCTGCGTAATGATGAGCTGTGTGAGATGTGAGAATATTTGTGGCAAATAAATAAGTGTGAAAATGTGCACCGAGATGCCGTTGACCAGAAAAATCACTTTTTAATTCCTGGGTAGGAATGATGATTTTTTCCTTTCTAATTCCTAGTGTCCCGACACTCCTCAGCAATGCCATAACGTCACATGATCCTCAAATCCTGGTTCATGTAACAGAATGTGTCCTGTCAGTGGTAGGCCTTTTGGGGGGGGGGACCACGCATGGAGATAAAGCATCTCCCGAGCCCGGCGAGGCAGCCTGCCTCTTCAATCACTGATCTACAGTCGCTGTGCTTGGTTTGGCTCCATTACGCCAATTTGTTCCGGTTGTCAGAGACATAAAAATTTAAACAGGGATAATCAAATTCAGAGGCTCTGATTCGCTGGAAGGTTTCACCGTGCTTTCATCCAATGAGAGGATCCGATCAGAATGCCAACTCATGATATTCGGGGGTACTTCACTTTGATTGATGGTTCTCCAATGGTGGCCTGTGGCCTGGTCACACAGAAGGCAGAAAATATACTTTTACTGACGGGCATTTATCCTCCGGTTGGTTTTGTGTCATTTCACATAGTTATCAAATCTTACCATATTTATTTGTATGCTTTCCACAAAATATTTGACATAAGATGCTTTAGAGTGGAACCCCAGCCTAAAATCCCCTACAGAAGCAAGCCTAGGGCAGAAAGAAAATAAGCCTTGGGAGGAACCAGACTCAACAGCGGGAAGCCCATCTTGTTCTGACGGGAAAATGGAGTGGGGTTGATAGTGATCAAATTGGTGAGCACCTGTGGATAAGTAAAATATACAAAACCATTTGATGTCCATCAGATTCTATTACTAAATCCAAGCGTGGAAATTGAATAAGCTGTTGATTCCTCTCCACTTTGTGTGTAAAGTGGTGGCATCACCTTCCTGCATAAACATGAAAAAAGTGTAATATTGATGTTATCAACACTTACAGTGATTACATTTTGTTCATCTCCAAAATGATTTTGAGCAAAGCTACCACAGGCAAAACCGGTTTCCTTTACGTTTGACCACATCACAAGTTAAAAGGTTGGAAGGAATCAATAGCTTAACAGTAGAAATGTACTTAAATGTACGACTGGAGGCTTGAAAGAAAAGCCAATCAAAGACAGATTAGGATTTACAGCTCGAGAGACTCTGTTTGAGAGACTCTGTTTGAGAGACTCTGTTCGAGAGACTCTGTTCGAGAGACTCTGTTGGAGAGACTCTGTTGGAGAGACTCTGTTGGAGAGACTCTGTTGGAGAGACTCTGTTGGAGAGACTCTGTTCGAGAGACTCTGTTCGAGAGACTCTGTTTGAAAACATTCTCCCTGCTGGCCTGTTATTATGCAGGGTACACAAAGTTATGGCTGCACACGTATATGGAAATATGTTGACTTCACACAGGTGATCGTTATCCTGGGCTGATGGCCTTAGAAACGAAACCTGCGAAACTGGAGCGCGGGCAAAATTGCTGGTTTAGTAAATTGCTAAATACTTTTTGCACCCTCTCTATAATCAAGTCTCTAGTGTGGCATAAACTCCAGATGCTGGTAGATTATGCCACTATGATCTGTAATCAATCAAAATGTGTCCTTAACTTACCTTGCAGGTAAAGGCGAGCATTGCACAAAGACCGATTGGAGAGTTAGTTTTAGTGATCGCTGAACTCGAACAGTGTTTGTGTAGAAAAATAATTCTTGCAAAGTTAACAATAAATGTTAATTGAATCCATGCCCATCACAGAAAGAGACATTTATCCAAAGAGGACCTTGCATAATTAGTACGCCCTTTATAACATCCATCATTAGGAAGCGAGCAACTATCACCTGAGGGCACTCGGGTCAACTGGTCAAATTTCTTCGACCCAAAGACAGTAAGGAATATGGGGTTTGCAAGCTACGCAACAATACATCTAGGGATTTATATTAACATATTCAATACCCATCTTCCCACAATTTCAATTTGGCAGATGTGTTGAGCCAAAGAGACTTGCAAAAGGTACATTTCGTACAGCACAAAACGGTTCTTGCTGCAAATCCTGTCTTGTGTACAAGCATACGTGCACAACCCCACTATGTACATGAATGAAACATGTTCTACCTCCTAATTTACTACTGAAGTCAGACACACGTCACTAAAACATTTATGTGTCTCCAAGGCGATACCCCCCCCCCCTCTCTCTCACACACACACACACACACACACACACACAGACATGTAAGATCATAATGATGACAGTCTTGTTTGTGCTCAAGGGAAAAAAGACTTTGCCTTTCATACACACTTCAGAAAGAAAGGTCCTAAAAATAAATAAAAACAAATAAGAAAGGTTTCTCAGGGAAATTCATTAATATAAAGCATTGTATTTTCATTTATTTTATTTTCATTTCTGCGACTGTTGTATTCTATGCATCATTGTACGTCTATTTTAATATGGGCTATAAATAAATCTAATTTAAAAAAGAAAGGTCCTAGCAAACTACTCTAGCAGTGGTAATAGAATATAACAGGTGGACTCTGATGCTGTGTTAATGTCCGCCTGTATTGTGTGAGCAGGATAAGAACTGAACGATTTGCTATATGTGTTCGATCAGTAGTCTGAGGCGGGCCGGGGGAGTCAATACCTTAGGAATTTATTCATTTTTCAGCTCGGCTGAATCGATACGAACCTGGGCATCGTGCTGCTGATGAGCACGTCTCACCTCTTTAGAATAAACTATTCTGAGTGCTACGCCTGGGAGAGATGATCCCTAACGCAACATTTTATTTCAACAAATAAATCTGCAAGAATATGCGAGGAGAGACATTATCAGCCGCATGTTCCAGAACATACTGTACATACATCTAGTGTTAGGACCTGGCGAGTACTAGCGCGGAGTTAGTCATGTGTTAATATGTAAAACCATAGAAATGACAGAGGGTGTACTTGTGGAAGATAAATAAGTGTGAATATGTGCATCGAGATCGTGTTGACTGGAAAAATCGCTTTTAGGTTTCTGGCCCCAGGGTAGGAATGGTGATTATTTCCTTTCTAATCCCTAGTGGCCCAACACTTACCCCTCAGCAATGCCATAACATCACATGATCTACAAATCCTGCTCTGCGATTGGTTAGCGGTTTCACAGAAATTAGCTCATTAACTTTTTTATGAATTTACTTATAATACACAGACACCCACACACACCTGCCTTGTTTCATACTTGATCATGAGGTAGGTAAGTAATTACTAATAATAACTATAAGCAAACAACTACATACCCTCAATTTAATTTATTTTGCACCTTTACAGGAACAATGGAAACTTAGCAATGATCAGAGTGATCTTAATGACGACAGTACCCTTAACGGTCTATGGGCCTGATTTACCAAGACCTTCCGTGGAAGCAATCATGTGCACAGTGCTTTCTTCCGCAGAAAGTGTTTGGGGTTTAACAAACAAACATTTTCAGTTGCAATTACAAGAAGCTGTAGTGACAGAAGACTGAGCTCCAGTCTTGCCTTGAATGCCTCCAAACTACATTAAGAAAATAATATATGCTTTCTAAACGTTTTATTGGCTGCAGGCTTTCTCCACATTTAACTACAAATAAAAAGTAAAAGTTGCCACAGAGCGAGCTCCTTGGTACCTTCTCAGAGATGCTTTCTATCTGCTGATAACTTTGGAAACGGCCACAAACACAAAATTGACTAGCCTTCGGTGTAAAATAAACTCTGTGTTTTTTAAACATTAATAAATACCTGGTTGTAAAAATCAATAGACAAACATGAAACGATGTGCGTGCGTGCGTGCGTTTGTGTGTGTGTGTGAGTTTGGATGTGTGTGTGTGTGAGTTTGGATGTGTGTGTGTGAGTTTGGATGTGCGTGTATTTCATTGGTGGAGCAACTGGAGATGAGACTACAGACAGAAACAAAATGCTGAAGTCTAATTAAAGAGATAATATAAAATAATATAAATATAATACCCTCAGACAGTCAGCTCTGGAATTTGTCAGCTTACAAAAAACCCACACACTTACACACAAACACACACACTTACACACATACTTACACACAAACACACACAAACACACGCACAAACACACGCACACACACACACTTACACACACACTTACACACAAACACACACACACTTACACACAAACACACACACTTACACACAAACACAAACACAGCACTCCAAAAAATGTATCTTAATGGGTATTAATTAATTTAAATTCAGACAACTTTTGTTTTTTGTTTTTAAGACTCACTTTCTAACCGACCAAGATCATTCAATATTAAATTCCTTGTTTTAAGAAATGTTTTAAATGTCCTACCTCAGCGGCATATAATTTCTTATTTGAAAAAAATGTGTGCTTATTTTTTTTCTGAAGTATATTTTGTGGATGTGAAGGTTTGTAGTGTGTGTTGTGTACAAACGTCTCATGGTATTCAAAAGAAGCATATTGTAGAAAATAAATATAAAATCTAAACACAGTGGAAAAAAAATGAAAAAACAGCACTGCAAACCCAATTCTCTAACCACTATACTACACTGTTTTCTGTTGCAGACAGCTGTGTCTCTAGCCATTAGCAAGTCATTTGGGTAAAATATGTAAAACATGCGACCATAACACATGATGATTGGAGCACGCCATTCAGCCCATAGGCTCAGGTAAGTCTTTTTAGTACTCGAGCCTTTACCAGTTGCTCTAACTCCGAAAAGTACAATGAGGCGCAAGCAAAATGGACCCGTCTTGCTCTTTTGCCTCAGGAAGTAAACCCTATGCCCCAGAAGTACGGCGGGGAATTAGCCAATCACACACTAGCTAACCAGGCAACAATATATCGGGTTTTTATTTAACCTTAACAATTGAAGTTGATTGAAGCACATTGACTTAAACTTCAGACTTAAGTAATTTTGAGTGAATGTGCTTGTTAGTGAAAGAGGGATAATCTTATTAAAAACCCCAGTGGTGGGGAGGTCTGCTACCGACACAGAGAGGCCAGAGGAGAGAAACCTTCAGATAGGATTTAAAAGATTTGGGTGGACAGAAATTCCATTACAGCGTCGGATATATTTCTCTCCTGGGCAGATCAACAGTACAACTCCTTACGTCTTTGGCTTTTTATCCCTAATGATTGGTCTCACTCTCCCCTCTCTGTGATTGTATGTGGTCTCATTACAAGCCGTCGAATGGCTCTCAGGCCGGAGAAAGACCTTGTTAGCCGGGCGCAAGCTCGAGAGCCAGGAGGCTGCACCCGCTGTCGAGCTGAAAGAACAATCATTTGTGCTACAGAGGGGGTCTTTCTTTAACATTTTTATATTTTTAAACTTTTAACTTTACTCCTAATGAAGGGCTTTTTGTGTGAGAAACTCTAAAGCTACATTGGAGTTGTAATGTCAGAAAACATAAAAAGTCTTATACAAAGAGCTCATTCTACAGAGGGAACAAAACGCTGCATCCTTTTGTTTTGGTGAAAGTTACAGTTTGTGTGTCTGACAGACAAATACATAACAATTAGTCAATAATTCTTGGCAAAAACAAAAACAAGCAAAATTTTACATAATCTAACAAATATACGTGTAACTATAAAAATATTGCTCTTTGTGAATCATATCCAAGGGAGTAGGGACATGCCATTCTTCTTATTTTCGAATTACATTTAATCACAGTTGTTTTTGACCCTCCTAAGCATAAACATTGCACCTAGAACAGTTAAATTTTGTTAGAAAAGAGATATAATGATGGCTATCCAGCAATAATAAATAAAGTATTTGAAGTCCAAGGTTGTTGACAGTAATGGTAAATTATGATAAAATCAACATCCCAGATGGTGATTTGAAAAACACATTTTTTTACTCATACTGCCAAATGTGATTATGTTGAATTGTGCAATCTGCAGTGCCACCCACATATCTGCTGAAGATCACGAACTCCTGCACTCAAACACTGCTTATTTTATCATGACTCACACAATTTACCTGTGAAGCAATCATAGAGCCGTTATCCTCCACCTTTTCAGAAAAAAATGGGGTGTTTAAGTCCAAGTTTGACGCCCTGCTGAATATTCTGGACTAGTGGTAGTCAATAGTCAATTCTGTTCCTGGAGGGCCAATGTATAAACACAAATTTTTCTTCTAAAGAATTACCTCTGGCTCAATTAGCAAATTAGCCATACACATCAAAGCTGTTTCACATGTTAAACATTTTTCACGCTCAATTTATTTCAGTTTAATTTTTTTATAGATCTTCAGAGATACTGTCAAAAAGACGCGTTGCAGGAAAAATGTGCATCGAAACAAGAACACAACATAAATGATGAGGTTGATTACATAACTAAGAGTCTGTCTTGAATACCGGAACTGGACGTAACCCTCTCTCACCCTCCATGGTTAATTGGTCTTGGGATCGGACAGGGAAGAGGGAGGGGGGTTTCGGTCATTAGAATGTTCCTTGTTTCTTTTTGTAGGGCAGAGGTAGCCAATCCATTCCCACAGGGCCGGTGTGTGAGCAGGTTTTCATTGTCATCAATCGCACTGGCCAGCTAATTAGCTGAATATACTTATGCTGGTTTAACTGTAGATTAGACCACAATAAGAGGTTTAATTCATGAACTTGAGAAATGTAGCTAAAATATAAATGACTAAATGATTGGGCTAATTAAACCACTGGCAGAAGAAGTTGGCATGAAATCCAGAAACAGATACGGCCCTCAAGGATGTGTGGTAATATCCAACACACTTTTGTTTTACTATGTTTGTGTTATTTACAACACATTTTGTGTCAAATTTACTACTTTTGTGTTACTTTCAACACATTTTGTGTCAAATTATACAGTTTATGTGTCAAGAGGTGAGATTTTTAAAACACAGACTGTGTTGGAAAAAACAAAAAAAATGAAACATGTTGTATGCGTTGTATGTGATTTCAGAGCGCTCTATGTCCACCCCTGATGTAGGTATACCTCCCCTCAGTCCAGTGGCCACAGGTCTTCCGCTGCTGTGATTCTAAATCATGTTGCCGTTGTCTGGAAGTCTAAAGAACAATCCGGAACTTTCCCAGCCTTTCCCACCTAATGTATGGCACCACTCGGTAATGAGAAGTCCATTGATAGCATTTTCTTTAAGTTAGTCAGAGTGGTCACCTGGAAAGTTAAACCAAAGTGTCCCCCCCGCCCCCCCAACCAAGTACTCAGTTGATGGCTATAAATGCATCACCCAACATGAACCCCTGACGCTTTCAACAGAGAAAGTCCATTAGAAAGCTACAGAAAATGTCCCAGGATGTGCTAAAAGCTATCACTTTTCACTCGGGTACAGATCTACCTGCAAAGATAAGCCCTTCCAAATAGATTTTGTATTGAAAAGCAGTGTCGTGATTTCTTTAAACATTTTTTGCAAGCCGAGTATGCTGCTGACAGGGACGACTTAATTGTGTGCAGGGAACGAAGAGCACATAAATAGCACTTTCCCAAATTACTGACAAAATAAAAACACTCGCATTTACGAGGTCAATCATTTATGAGATCCAAACTTTATGTGCGGAGCGAGCGCTAGCTTCCACAAGGCAAGTAACACAAAATAAATTGAATCTTCAGTCACATAGCTTGATGCTAATGGACTTGTCGCCAGTAATGTTCATTATCTACAAGTTCAAGGTTACGTGAATGATTTCTACCCTGTCAGAAAGAAAAAAAAAACTCACTTCACAAGCAAAAGTCAATAAATGTGAAGAACTGCGGGAATGTGGAGACAAATCCATCTGGTGAAACTACAATAGGAAGGACTACAACATGAGTCTCCTCAAAGAGGATGCAAATCACTGACTGCAGGAGTGTTAATCAAACCTGGGTCAAATAATTACTTTTTAATATTATAATCCCTTTAGACACCAGTAAAATCATAATAAATAAATTAAAAAAGAAAGATTCAGCAGAATTTTGAACGTTATTCTTTCGTACGATTGGAAATTTTTAGTATCAGGTTTCATTAAATTCTCAGGGCAACTGCAGCAAATTATTATTATTTTTTTAATCATAAAAAAAAGTTAGTATTTCAAATAATTATTTGACCCAGGTCTGGTGTTAATACGTGCTATTAGCCAGCTTGTTTGTTTTGAGTAACTATGCTTGAGTTACCATCAGAGGTGGAAGAAGACCTCTAGTATTCTGTTCCAATCACCTGGATTTGCTAATTAGCACAATTCTTCAGCCAGGAGGTGGAACTAATTAGTGAAATCAGCTGAGGTCATGGGTGGAAGAAACACATGGCAGGACTCTTACTTTCTGACCCCTGGATTTTACACCTCTGGTCACAAAATGCTTGATGGCTGTGTCCGAATCAGAGCCCTATCTACTGCGCCCTGTCTCCTGTGTACAGTGCACTGGCAGAAGTATGCTGTTTAATGTGCACTGTTTAGCAGTCTGCGAAAAATATCTGCCATACTATTTTCCAACCGCACTGTGGAAGTGTCGTAAGCAGGTCATAAGATATCCCACCAGTGTTACCATATCCGCATTTTTACAGCTAAATTGGGATACTTTCAAAGTGCATTCATGGGTAAAAGTGAAAAGTCGCAAAGCACGCACTTATTTAAAAAAGGTAAAAACATGATGATTTCTATTTAAAATACGTTGTTTTCGGTTAAAAATTGCCTATAATTTGGGCTAGTTTTTGAGTCGCCATTTGGCTGGAAATTCTTACAAGATCTGGCAACCCTGCGCCCCACTCTTGCGCTGCCATGTCACATGTTGCTTTTGTTGTATTGGAAGAAAAATGTCAGTTTTTAAAAAACGAAGCTTCACGTCATATTTATGTGACCAAAATGTTTGTGTACTTCTTGAAAAGTGTGCTCCCGAATGTACTCAGCGAAACCCCGGAAGTAAGTGTGTCATCCGGGTGTTTGAAGTATACTGTAATTTGAAAATATTTCAAGTACTCTACGACTTTCTCGCCCTATCTACTCACCAAGGCTACTCAATAGTGTGGAAGAGTGCTGAATTGGACACGGCCCTCGTCCTATCTACTCACCAAGGCTACTCAACAGTGTGGAAGAGTGCTGAATTGGACACGGCCCTCGTCCTATCTACTCACCAAGGCTACTCAACAGTGTGGAAGAGTGCTGATTCAGACACGGGCCTCACCCTATCTACTCACCAAGGCTACTCAACAGTGTGGAAGAGTGCTGATTCAGACATGGCCATTGGTGCTTTCCAGTGCTGGCTGTTTAGTTCTGAGCCTTCACTGGTCCATCTGTCTCTGATGTCATGTCCTTCCTAGACAGAAGCCGATTGGACCATTGTGATGCAAGGGGTGGGGTAAAAAGGTCAGTTCCAAATGAACTAATTTATATGAGTCCGAGAGGGATCAAATGTACTCTGGGTGGATTTAACCCTAACCCTGTTTTACTGTGTCTCCCTGAAGGTCTGTGATCAAACTCGATCAGACATTACTGTAGATCCCAGATGTGGGTGTGCTTTTCTTAGCGATGTCTCACTCCCCACACTCTGGCCCGTCAGGAGATGGAGCCCGGCCGAATACACCGCAATAGGACCAAGCGCCATGGCGACACGCTGTGTCCACTCATCTATTCTACTGTCCGCAGTCTTCCCCTCCTCAACCCTCTGGCCATCGTTTCACTTTTATTTCCCTTTCAAATGCAGTGCAAGCATTCCACAGTTGCTATGGTCACAACTGCAGGAAAAAAATATAAATATATACAGTTAAAAATAATACAAAAATTATCATCCAGTTTTGCTTGTTACCCCGGGCTACTATTCTGGAGATGGTTGGAGTGTTATAGATCCACAAATAAGTGATTGTTAGGAAACTAAAAGGATTCAATGACTAATAATTGTTTAACTGAATATGTAGCTATGGTTACCTATCCTGGGATAAATGCCCTGTAGTATTGGTGCTCTATCAGTAGCAGCTGATGCGCTAGTAAATAAATGAGGCAGAAATCTTGGCACTAAACCAATCACTGCACTAATCCAATTCTGCTTTAATTGATTAATGAGTGACAATTACTTGAGCAATCAGTGCACACTGACGGGTAATTCCCTTCCTCATAATTGCATCTCATCAGGTACCTTTTTCCCCGTCTTCAGGACACACTTGAGCGTGGAAATAAGAGGATTTAATCAATTTAATCTTTACAAAGATAACGTTTCTAACGCAGAGATGGATAAATGGCACACTTCCTCTTAGGGTTCTCTGGGTTTATCTGAGTTACACCATCCCCGCCCCGACCCCACCCTGAGAGGAGAGAGTTGAAAAACTTGGCAGGCAGCCGCGCGCAGGTGCACGATCGCCCGTCCTTTCTCTCGCTGTCTGTTTCTCGCCCAATCTTTTTCCTCGCGCACGCGGTGTGAAGCGGCCGCTATATCCCGAGATGTCGGCCTGTGACATTTCCATCTGGGGTGTTTTGTGATTCCCCTCACACTCCTCCGCCGTAATGGGTGCAGTAGTTTTTTTTTTACTTGTTCTGTGGAGCGGTGATGTGAGGGTTCATCGGGGAGTTTGAGGAATGGGGGGGTGGGGGGTGGGGGTGGGTGAGGGTGGTATTGTGAGATTTTGCTTAAAGGTTTGTGGCATTGTCTGCCTCTGCACAAAGAGCAAATAGATAATTTAATTGTTTTTTCCATTCAGGGTTTTCATGTTTGTTTCCTCCACCTCAGTGCTCACATGATTTCTTTCCCCTGTGAACTACATTTGTGTGTGTGTGTGTGTGTGTGTGGAGGAAAGGAGGAGAGGAGTGGTAGGGGGGGAGTGGAGGAAGGGAGGAGAGGAGTGGTAGTGGGGGAGTGGAGGAAGGGAGGAGAGGAGTGGTAGTGGGTGAGTGGAGGAAGGGAGGAGAGGAGTGGTAGTGGGGGAGTGGAGGAAGGGAGGAGAGGAGTGGTAGTGGGGGAGTGGAGGAAGGGAGGAGAGGAGTGGTAGTGGGTGAGTGGAGTAAGGGTGGAGAGGAGTGGTAGTGGGGGAGTGGAGGAAGGGAGGAGAGGAGTGGTAGTAGGTGAGTGGAGGAAGGGAGGAGAGGAGTGGTAGTGGGGGAGTGCAGGAAGGGAGGAGAGGAGTGGTAGTGGGTGAGTGGAGGAAGGGAGGAGAGGAGTGGTAGTGGGGGAGTGGAGTAAGGGCGGAGAGGAGTGGTAGTGGGGGAGTGGAGGAAGGGAGGAGAGGAGTGGTAGTGGGGGAGTGGAGGAAGGGAGGAGAGGAGTGGTAGTGGGTGAGTGGAGGAAAGGAGGATGGGAGTGAATAATATTGGGATGCAGCCCCAGTCTTCTGATGCGAGGTTCACAGACCATCACACTGCTGTAAGAGAGCCCAGGGAACATTATGGGCTTGAATGGCTAAGACCTTTAGCATGTGCGAAACATCTTACCACAGGCAAAACCAATAACATGACAAATGATAGGTCATGGTATTTGTTTTGCACCAACCATTGGATGTGTTATTAGTTTTGCGTGTGCTAAAAGGTTTTGCACATGGTAAAGTTCAGGACCTCGTCCTTTAAAAGAAGGTCCCACTCCAGCAGATTTCCCAGCATGCCTGAATGAACACACAGTCGCACGACCTTGGCTGAACTTCAACGTGAATGTAGAGGTCAGAGAAAAAAGAAAATGCTGCATTTTTCTTTGATACTTCAGCTACCCTCACGATTGAATTTCCTACAGGGCTCAAAAACAACTGTGGGACATCATTTGGGAGCTCATTTCACTGTTGGAAGAGCCTTATTGCTGGAAAAATAGACTAGAAATTTCTAGTTTGACAAAGTATATATTTTTTTCAAATTTTTTTTTTTGGGAGAATCATTTTATGATCATGCGCTTTATGACGGGTCAGATATTCAGCAACAACGGGACGAAAGTGACATATTTGTGTGTATCTGCCATTGCCTATAAGAACCTGTCTGTAATGTGGGCT
This sequence comes from Ilyophis sp. 1 JC-2022, assembly GCA_022702515.1. Lineage (NCBI taxonomy): Eukaryota > Metazoa > Chordata > Actinopteri > Anguilliformes > Synaphobranchidae > Ilyophis > Ilyophis sp. 1 JC-2022. The sequence goes on from CM040405.1 coordinate 80,767,939, forward strand.
GTTGGGATACCAGGTACTGCAGCACTTGCCTTAAATAACAGCTCCCAGGTGTTGCTAATTTGAGTTATCTGGTTAGACATTTCCATTACCCACAATAAGGAATCGGCTGAAATGAGGTTAAGAATCTGTACAATCAAAAATATTACTCTTCTATTCTGTGGCACGGGCCTCACTTACCAGATTCAATCACTCAGTGAGTAAAAAGTAGAACTGATGTGTTTGAGAAACACAAACATCTACAAATTAACTTCACACAATCTTGCATTCCGGCCTTGGATAAGAATATGCTTTATGATTATGAATATATGATTTATGGCACAAATGCATTTTTCATCGTTATGCCCCTTTGCATGATAGATAGACTCCTGGAAATTAATATAATTTCTGCCTCCAAGGTTTGTTTGCTTCCGAAATTACAAAGTAAAAGAATGATGGTTTAGAACAAAGAATATTGCACCAGATATTTGATCCAGAGCGTGTTATGTATGCGCATTGATGAAATTAGATAAAGTTTTACCTGACATTTGAATATAAATGTTGTAAGAACATCCTGGTCCCTTAATTGTTATTTTTTTAAAACCAAGACAATCCTAAAATCCCTCTCATTGTGCCCGGTACTGTATATTACAAGTAATACATGTACATAATCACACCTTGCTATTGACATTAATTTACGGTATAAAATACTAGTTAATATCTTAAGACAGTTAACAACTGCATGAATAGTGCTAATTGAAGTTGAAATCAGGGTAATTGTAAGAGAAAATAATTAATGTAACAATTTACAGTGAAGAAAGAAAATTGCTATACATATATTTGACCTGTCATTTGGGCACAATAGATTTTTAATGCCATTTGCGATAAGTGTTTGTCAGAACATTATGTTATCAGAAGAGAGCGCTACACTACCCACAATACAAAAAAATAGTATAGTACAGTTTATAATATAGTTTATGTTTTAATTGCCATGTGGGGAGGGAGGGGGAACTAACAGAATATGGTACCCCATGAATAGCCCTTGAAGGCAAATTGACAGATTCTAAAAGACACAGGGGTTTACACAGGTCTGAGACACAGGGGTTTACACAGGTCTGAGACACAGGGGTTTACACAGGTCTGAGACACAGGGGTTTACGCAGGTCTGAGACACAGGGGTTTCCACAGGTCTGAGACACAGGGGTTTACGCAGGTCTGAGACACAGGGGTTTCCACAGGTCTGAGACACAGGGGTTTACACAGGTCTGAGACACAGGGGTTTACACAGGTCTGAGACACAGGGGTTTACGCAGGTCTGAGACACAGGGGTTTCCACAGGTCTGAGACACAGGGGTTTCCACAGGTCTGAGACACAGGGGTTTACACAGGTCTGAGACACAGGGGTTTACGCAGGTCTGAGACACAGGGGTTTCCACAGGTCTAAGACACAGGGGTTTACACAGGTCTGAGACACAGGGGTTTCCACAGGTCTGAGACACAGGGGTTTACACAGGTCTGAGACACAGGGGTTTACACAGGTCTGAGACACAGGGGTTTCCACAGGTCTGAGACACAGGGGTTTCCACAGGTCTGAGACACAGGGGTTTCCACAGGTCTGAGACACAGGGGTTTCCACAGGTCTGAGACACAGGGGTTTACACAGGTCTAAGACACAGGGGTTTACACAGGTCTGAGACACAGGGGTTTCCACAGGTCTGAGACACAGGGGTTTACACAGGTCTGAGAAACAGGGGTTTCCACAGGTCTGAGACACAGGGGTTTACACAGGTCTGAGACACAGGGGTTTCCACAGGTCTGAGACACAGGGGTTTACACAGGTCTGAGACACAGGGGTTTCCACAGGTCTGAGACACAGGGGTTTCCACAGGTCTGAGACACAGGGGTTTCCACAGGTCTGATACACAGGGGTTTACACAGGTCTGAGACACAGGGGTTTCCACAGGTCTGAGACACAGGGGTTTCCACAGGTCTGAGACACAGGGGTTTCCACAGGTCTGAGACACAGGGGTTTACACAGGTCTGAGACACAGGGGTTTACGCAGGTCTGAGACACAGGGGTTTCCACAGGTCTAAGACACAGGGGTTTACACAGGTCTGAGACACAGGGGTTTCCACAGGTCTGAGACACAGGGGTTTACACAGGTCTGAGACACAGGGGTTTACACAGGTCTGAGACACAGGGGTTTCCACAGGTCTGAGACACAGGGGTTTCCACAGGTCTGAGACACAGGGGTTTCCACAGGTCTGAGACACAGGGGTTTCCACAGGTCTGAGACACAGGGGTTTACACAGGTCTAAGACACAGGGGTTTACACAGGTCTGAGACACAGGGGTTTCCACAGGTCTGAGACACAGGGGTTTACACAGGTCTGAGAAACAGGGGTTTCCACAGGTCTGAGACACAGGGGTTTACACAGGTCTGAGACACAGGGGTTTCCACAGGTCTGAGACACAGGGGTTTACACAGGTCTGAGACACAGGGGTTTCCACAGGTCTGAGACACAGGGGTTTCCACAGGTCTGAGACACAGGGGTTTCCACAGGTCTGATACACAGGGGTTTACACAGGTCTGAGACACAGGGGTTTCCACAGGTCTGAGACACAGGGGTTTCCACAGGTCTGAGACACAGGGGTTTACACAGGTCTGAGACACAGGGGTTTCCACAGGTCTGAGACACAGGGGTTTCCACAGGTCTGAGACACAGGGGTTTACACAGGTCTGAGACACAGGGGTTTCCACAGGTCTGAGACACAGGGGTTTACACAGGTCTGAGACACAGGGGTTTCCACAGGTCTGAGACACAGGGGTTTACACAGGTCTGAGACACAGGGGTTTACACAGGTCTGAGACACAGGGGTTTACACAGGTCTGATACACAGGGGTTTACACAGGTCTGAGACACAGGGGTTTACACAGGTCTGAGTATTAGGCCTAAACTAAGCACTGAATATTATACATTTTTTAGTTTTAAATGAGAATCTTTTCTCCGTTTTTTTGTTAGGCTGAAATCTCTTTTCTTATGTTCCTGCCACTTGAACTTTTTTGTTCAAATCTTCACGAACTCTGTGGTTTTCATCTTTTTATTTAGTCACACACGCTTTAGTAATTACTGGGCATAGTGCCAGGAACCACCAACAGAGCTCCTACACGGAAGATCACTCTGTTCCCCGAGGTACAGCACAATTGCAGTTTAAACACCCAAACATTTTTTTTTAAACACCCAATCCTGATCGGTTTCCCTTCAAACTTATTTTTTTGTTGTCATGCACTGGTTACTTTCTTTTCATTTGTAAAGATAAAACTTCACATTTTCTTTGGCTGTCATCTCTTCACTGAGTCACTCATTATTTATGTATTTATTGATTTTAATTTCTTGTCTTTCTTTATCTTATATTTTTAAATAAATTACCATGCAGAGTCACAAAAGGCCTCTAACAGCCCTTCCATGTACGAGGCCACTCTCTGACAAACGCACAAACAGGAAGTCAGGCTTTTAAGGCCTGTGCTCATTAAACACAGGTGAGCCTAATCAAACCAGCTCCACCCAATCAGCTTCCACCAGCAGGGAAGAGGTTCCTCCCACCTGCTTGGGGCTTCAGGAAGATCACTGGCTTCAGCAAAAACAGCCACTGATTTAGAAAATTTTGAGAAGGAAAAAAAAACGTTTTTCACGGTTGGGGTAACGACAGTCATCTGCAACAATAGGATGATGAACACCCTTGATAATGAAGTGCAGACTGGGAATGACGATATGACAACAGAAATTACCCAGCAGTGTAAAATCAACTCTGATGGAGTATATTGAACTGTAATAGGATACATGTGGTCCCTATTGGAATTTTTCATTGTCTATGAAAATTAGCATAATTGAAGTTAACTTTTCACTTCTTAATCTTCCAAAAACTGTGCAACCGTTTATAGATTGACAAAATAACATATTTCATCCAACATACCTCATTAGGAAACCCTCCACTGCACACATTTATAACGGCAAAAAAAGAGCCCATGGTGTGGGTAACTGACAGCTAATTAACAAACATATTTAAGCACTTACAAGATAACAGCGGCATTCAGAGATTTTATAAACAGATAGTTCTGGATAATTATTGCATTGCTGCATTGCTTAAATTTATTCATCAACGGCCGTGTAAAATCACTGGATCCTCCCTGTTGAGTGACCAGTAAAATGGCTGCTGGGAGCACCTTTGCTCAGCCAGATAAGAGATAATCACAGTTTGCACAGACATGTGACAGCAAGCTGCTGTGTCCTGACTCTCGTACAGCTCCATCCCTGTTAGTTTAACTTTCACTTCCACCCTCTATTACGTATATTCAGCATTTTAGTCGCAAGAAGGGCACAGAACCACAGCCGGACAGGACCACACCCGGTCTGGACCACAGAAGGACTGGCCGCCTGGCAATTCAGGCAAATGGCAGACGGGCCAGTTCTCCACTGGGTCACTTTTGACTGGTGATCGCAATTCTCTCCACAACCAACCCCACCTCCCCTCGGTTCTGCTATCGCAATCCCCGCCCCCCACCTCCCCTCAGTCCGCAATTGCAACCCCCCCACCACCCGGTCCTCGATCGCAACCTCCGACCCCCAGTTCGCCAGCGGGCCGGTCAAAGCGTAAAACGCCAGAACTGAATTTCACTGTCAGTCCGGCCTCGTACAGGACAGTACAGCTGCTCATCGGGTGGTATGGCTGTTATCCATTGGCTTCAATGCCTCAGAGAAACTGCCAGGCTTGTTAAAACAGGCTGCTTATGGAGATACTGGCTCAGTTGCCATGCAGTCTGATTAAACAGCCAATAACATTTGTTTTGTTGAAGGGTTTTTGGTCCATTATCATAATAAGCAGTCCCCATCACAATCTCCACAGCCTCTGCCTAGGATCCTCTGAACTAAGGATTTACAGCTCTTTAGGACAAAAATACCTACCCTTGACCTGACTTTGAGTTGACAACACACTTTCAATTTCACGATGAATAACCATCTTTTAAATACCTTCGTTTCAGAAGTTGTGACAATTTTTTAAAGGTTTAATTTTTTAAATGCACATACTGTTACGATCCGCTCCGCTCCCCGTTCCTTCCTTGATGTGTTCCTCTGTTTTCCCCGAACCTAATTGTATCATGTCTGCGTTCTTTACCTGATTGGGTCTACATTGCACATGATTACTTGCACCACATCTTAATGACACAACTCACACTTAATTGCCTTCACCGCATTCCTCACGCATTTCCTAATCGTTCAATCAATTCGCTGATCTCGCATGCATTTCCCGCAAGCTGTAGCTTATCAGCTCTAATGACACTAGTTATATTACCGTGCTGTTCCTGTGTTTCCTTGTCAAAGTATTACGGTTTGTTCGTGTCCATGGTCTTGTCGTATTGCTTGTCTTCCCGCTTGCTAGCTTGCTACCCAAGCTGACCTCCCCGGTCCAGAAATCGCCACTCCTGTTTCCCGGTGTGGATCCTGGCTCTACCTCCGTCCGACTAAGCTACTACCCAGGCTGTGACCAGCTCCTGGCCACTTCGCTGGATCTCCAGTGCCAGCTCTCTGCGGGTTCCACGAACTATTGTTTATTGTTTATATTTGATTTCCCGGTGTGGATCCGACCCGGAATTCCATTAAAGAAAACCTTCTTTGCCAAAGACTGTCTCGTCGTGCATTTGGGTCCGTCCCTGCCACACGTCACAGAATACTTTGACCAGAAATGGACCCAGCCGACGCGGAACAGATTCAACACGCCCTCACCTGCCAGGCTACCCAAATCGCCCAGCAAAGCCATCGCCTGGACGAAGCCATGGAAATGTTCCGGGGCATGGTGGAACAGACCACCCAATGGGGAACCATGCTGAATCAGATGGCTGCCCAGACGTCAGGACTCCGTCCTGAAGCGGGGGATCCACCTCAACCACCGGCACCAGCGATTGTACTACCTCATCGGGAACCTCGCGCCAACCCTCCCGAACGATACTCTGGCGAGCTGGGGAAATGCCAGCCCTTCCTGCTGCAGTGCGAGCTGGCGTTCCGGATGCAGCCGTCCTCCTACTCCGCGGATGCCACCCGCGTGGCGTACGTGATCACCTGCCTGGGAGGAGAGGCGCGGGACTGGGCCGCCGCGTTGTGGGAGAAGCAACCCAACCTCTGCACCCAGTACCTGGACTTCGCCAGGGAGAAGCGGCGTACCTTTGACCATCCCGTATGCGGGAGAGATGTCAACCAGCAGCTCCTGGCGCTGAAGCAAGGCGAGCGCAGTGTGGCGGAGTTCGCCATAAAATTCCGGATCCTCGCGGCGCAGTCTGGCTGGAACGACGCCTCCCTACAGGGCGTCTTCCGTTCCGCCCTCTCCGAGGAAATGAAGGACGAGATGGCCACCCGCGACGACACGCCCACGCTTAATGACCTCATTTCCTTGGCTATCACAGTGAACAACCGTCTGCGCGCCCGCACCCGCGAGAAGAGGGCGTATGCGCCGACTCAATCGCCTCTGGGAACCACATTCTCGCACCCGGCGCTTCGCCATCAGGCGTCCATGGCCTGCGAACCTCCGGAAGCCGGGGAACCTATGCAGCTGGGCGGCACTACGTCCGACCCTGCCGCTCGCCGCCGCCAACGCCGGGCCGCCGGAGCATGCTTCTATTGCGGCCGCACAGATCACCTCCTTAACTCCTGTCCGGTGCGCCCAAAAGAGAAGGCTCGTCAGCAACCCTAGGCCTACTGGCGAGCCAGACCCAAACACCGAGCCTAACCTCCAACCGCTTCCAACTCTCTGCGGTCCTCAAATGGGGCACTACGGCCTCCGCCACCGTATCCGTGCAGGCCCTCGTCGACTCAGGAGCCGACTCCAACTTCGTGGACTCCCAGTTCGTAGACGAGTCCGGGATCCCCACGGAAGAACTGGAAAAGCCCCTCAATGCCTATGCCTTGGACGGCCACCGCCTGGCCCACATCACCCACCGCACCATCCCCATCCAACTGCTCCTGTCCGGGAACCACCGTGAGACCCTGCAACTCTACATCATTAACACTCCCCACTCCCTTCTGGTCCTTGGTCAGCCCTGGCTGCATGAACACAACCCCCTGCTCAACTGGATCACATCCAGCGTCACCAGCTGGAACACCCAATGCCACACCTCCTGTCTCCACTCGGCGGAACCTCCTTCAAGCACGGAAATAAAGACATCCGTTCCGGAGGTCGACCTGAAGGGGGTTCCCCACTGTTACCGGCACATGTCCCGGGTCTTCTCCAAGTCCCTGGCCTTGTCCTTACCCCCCCACAGACCCTACGATTGTGCCATCTCCCTGTTTCCGGGTGCCCCCCTACCCTCCGGCCGCCTGTACAGCCTATCCGGCCCGGAAAGAACGGCCATGGAGGACTACATCAAGTCCTCCCTCGAAGCAGGCACCATCCGTCCCTCCTCCTCGCCCGTCGGAGCAGGTTTCTTCTTCGTGAAGAAGAAGGATGGCTCCCTCCGCCCCTGCATCGACTACCGGGGCCTCAACTCCATCACCGTCCGGAACAAGTACCCTCTACCCCTCCTGAATTCGGCCTTTGAACTGCTGCAGGGCGCCCGGGTCTTCACTAAACTGGACCTCCGTAACGCCTACCACCTGGTACGGATCCGGGAGGGGGACGAGTGGAAGACAGCCTTCAACACCCCCCTGGGCCACTTCGAGTACCGGGTGGTCCCGTTCGGCCTGACTAATGCCCCAGCCGTGTTCCAAAACCTAGTGAACGATGTACTGAGGGATTTTCTCAACCGCTTTGTGTTTGTCTACCTGGATGACATACTTATATTCTCCCAAAACCAACGGGAACACCAAGACCATGTCTCCTTGGTTCTTCAACGCCTTTTGGAGAATAAACTATTTGTCAAAGCCGACAAATGTCTGTTTCATGCCCCCTCAGTCTCGTTCCTAGGTTTTGTGGTGGAGAGGGGCGACATACGGCCGGACCCGGCCAAGATCCAGGCTGTTACGGAGTGGCCCATCCCTACCACTCGCAAGCACCTGCAGCAGTTCCTGGGGTTCGCAAATTTCTATAGGAGGTTCATCCGGAACTACAGCCAGGTAGCCGCACCCCTCACCACCCTCACATCCATTAAAGACCCATTTGCCTGGAATCCCCTGGCAGATCAGGCATTCACCAAGCTCAAGGCACTCTTTACCACGGCTCCCATCCTCTGCTGCCCGGAACCCGACCGCCAATTCGTGGTGGAGGTGGACGCCTCGGACACAGGCGTAGGGGCCATCCTGTCCCAACACTCCCCCCTCAACCACAAGCTCCATCCCTGCGCCTTCTTCTCCCGCCGCCTCTCCCCCACCCAACGCAACTACGGGGTAGGGGATCGGGAGTTGCTTGCCATCAAGCTGGCACTGGAGGAATGGAGACACTGGCTTGAAGGGACCACTCAACCGTTCCTGATCCTGACTGACCACCGTAACCTACAGTACATCCAGTCAGCTAAGAGACTCAACTCCAGACAGGCCCGTTGGTCGTTATTCTTTGCCCGATTTAATTACTCCATCACCTTCAAACCCGGTTCAAAGAACATCAAACCCGACGCCCTCTCTCGGATCCACTCCTCCCCTGCCGACCTGTCTGTCCCGGAGACCATCGTTCCGGCTTCCTGCGTCGTGGCTGCGGTCCGGTGGCCCATCCAGAAGATCGTGCTGGACGCTCAGGTGACGCATCCCGATCCTCGCCCTAACCCCTCTTCTGTCCTGTTCGTCCCTAACCCTGTCCGCTCCCAGGTCCTGGAGTTGGCTCACTCCTCCCGACTGGCCTGCCACCCCGGAGGCAACCGCACCGTGGAGCTGGTGCGCAGGAGCTTCTGGTGGCCCACCGCCCGGCGGGACACCCTGGCCTTCGTCCACGCTTGCCCTGTCTGCGCCAGGAGTAAGGCGTCTCACTCCCCCCCTGCTGGTCTCCTCCGTCCCCTTCCCATCCCGGGCCGTCCTTGGAGTCACATCGGGGTCGACTTCGTTACCGGACTACCACCTTCTGCCGGTAACACTGTCATTTTGACCCTGGTGGACCGGTTTTCCAAGGCGGTGCACTTTGTTCCCCTCCCCAAACTTCCCTCTGCCCTCGAGACGGCCGACCTCCTGGTGCAGCACGTGGTGCGGCTGCATGGGATCCCGGCGGATGTCGTCTCCGACCGGGGCCCCCAGTTTGCCTCCGCGGTCTGGAAGGCATTCTGCACCGCACTCGGCGCCACCGCCAGCCTATCCTCCGGGTTCCACCCGCAGACTAACGGTCAGGCAGAGAGGGCTAACCAGGACCTGGGAGCCGCCTTACGGTGCGTGACGGCCCGCAACCCTGCCTCCTGGTCCCAGCTTCTCCCGTGGGTTGAGTACGCCCACAACACCTTGGTGTGCTCGTCCACGGGGAGGTCCCCCTTTGAGGCTTCCCAGGGCTTCCAACCCCCTCTGTTCCCCGCCCAGGAGGCCGAGGTGGCGGTCCCGTCAGTGGACGCCCACGTCCGACGCTGCCAGCGGATCTGGAAAGCCACCCGCAACGCCCTCCTAAAGACCTCCTCCCGGAATCGTCGCCTGGCGGATCAGCACCGGTCCGCAGCCCCTCGCTACCGCCCGGGACAGAAGGTTTGGCTATCGACCTCCACCTTCTCCCTCCCCGGCACCTCCCGCAAGCTCCAACCCCGCTTCGTCGGACCCTTCACTGTGCACTCCATCCTTAACCCAGTCACTCTCAAGCTCCGTCTCCCTGCCTCCCTCAAAATTCACCCCACCTTCCATGTCAGTCAGGTCAAGCCAGTGATCTCCTGCCCTCTCAGCGCTCCCACTCCTGCCCCCCCACCTGTCCGGGACATTGATGGTGCCCCCGCGTTCACAGTCTCCAGCATCCTCGATGTCCGGCGCCGGGGACTAGGCCACCAGTACCTGGTCGACTGGGAAGGGTATGGGCCCGAGGAACGTTCCTGGGTTGCCCCCCGTCTTATCCTGGACCCTACCCTCATCCAGGAATTCCATCACCGCCAGGCCCAGTCGACCAGAGCCTGTGGTCCGCCAGGAGGCGTACCTTGACGGGGGGGTACTGTTACGATCCGCTCCGCTCCCCGTTCCTTCCTTGATGTGTTCCTCTGTTTTCCCCGAACCTAATTGTATCATGTCTGCGTTCTTTACCTGATTGGGTCTACATTGCACATGATTACTTGCACCACATCTTAATGACACAACTCACACTTAATTGCCTTCACCGCATTCCTCACGCATTTCCTAATCGTTCAATCAATTCGCTGATCTCGCATGCATTTCCCGCAAGCTGTAGCTTATCAGCTCTAATGACACTAGTTATATTACCGTGCTGTTCCTGTGTTTCCTTGTCAAAGTATTACGGTTTGTTCGTGTCCATGGTCTTGTCGTATTGCTTGTCTTCCCGCTTGCTAGCTTGCTACCCAAGCTGACCTCCCCGGTCCAGAAATCGCCACTCCTGTTTCCCGGTGTGGATCCTGGCTCTACCTCCGTCCGACTAAGCTACTACCCAGGCTGTGACCAGCTCCTGGCCACTTCGCTGGATCTCCAGTGCCAGCTCTCTGCGGGTTCCACGAACTATTGTTTATTGTTTATATTTGATTTCCCGGTGTGGATCCGACCCGGAATTCCATTAAAGAAAACCTTCTTTGCCAAAGACTGTCTCGTCGTGCATTTGGGTCCGTCCCTGCCACACGTCACACATACACTACATTTAATCTCTTCAAAAATAATTGAGCTGTTATTTTTAGTTTAATCTTCCTGACTGTTTCATAAGTCAAAAGCATTGTTGTTAAGTTAAAAAAGAATAGCATATTAATCACCTTGAGTTTTCTATAATAGCCTCAGTACGGTTTACAACAACCAAAATAAATTGCCTGAGTTTTTTCCTCCTCCACAGATGTCCTTTAAGCCCTTTAAATATGGTGTCAGTTGCTTAAGGTGGATCATTTTCCAATGGCCCTCAAATGGTGTCTGCCGTTAGCTGCAGTACAAGTCATCAGTCAGCGGGTATCTGGGGAATACAAGCTTGCTTACAGTCTTGTTTTATTGCCATTTCAAGGAACAGACTTGACTCTGTGCTGATGGGAATAAGCTATTCTCCAATGGGGATGGCCGGTGTCATGGAGACTAACAAATAAAAAGCACATCCAGTTTTCTTGTTTAGCACAGAGCAGAAACGGAAAAATAAAATCCTCGCTGACAAATTTAATGACTACTTTTCCTGAGCCGAGCACAGAAAGACCACAGCAGTGTCACATATAGGTTAAACCGGGCCTGAAACGCAAAAACTGTGTGTTCGATTCCCATCACACTACTCCTGTTGAGTCATGTACTTAACCAGAATTACTTTGGGAAGCTATCCAGCTGTATAAATGGATTGTGTGTAAAATATATGTCGTGGAAATGGTTGTATAGGTTCGCTAGAATGGTTCCTCGTCTCTTTAACCTTTTAGTTTTATATAATATCAGATGCAAGATTTTACCAGTCCCATCGAAAAACGTTATGTCAAATTTATCTGATTCCATCTACCTGAGAGTAGAACAGGTGAGTAACCAGAGTAAAATGTAATGGGAATTTTCATGCATTGCTCATTACTGAAATAAAATGGCACTCCGGGTGAAAGAGAAAGAATTACTTTTTTATGACACCATTATAAAATTACATATTATACCGGCGAGATCATTTCTGACAACTAGGCCACTGCAGTAAGATTCCCCCCCCCCCCCGATAGTTAGTTTATAGAGTGTACTGTCAAATGCAATAATGTTTGTGTTTACTCAAACAGCACTTCAAAGTCACGATTGCACATTTATGCATTTCACATTGAGCGTAAGCTGCTATAACAGTAGTTTTTTTTCCACTGTCCGCCTGTTTTGTTGTTTGTCTTCTCCGCCCGACTATAAACGAACGGTAAATTAGTTTCACCTTGCGTGGGGTTTTCGCATCTTTTATCCAATGCTCCATCTTTGCTCTACTTTGAAAAGAAACACGACTCCGGAATTTTGATGGTACAGATACGAATGCTATAACAGACATGTGTCCATGCCTTCGAACATACCAATACAGTTGTATAATAAATGCAGAAATTATGTTTCAAAAAGGTACGCTGTCATTACCATGGCGGTACGCGGACTGCATGAATATCACATTGGAGGGTCTGAGGGTCTGTACTCGGTACTTTATTTAAACCTCGGGGAACCATTGAGGGAGAGCCGCTCATTTACAATAGTCTTTAGCGTTCAGTGACTAACGGCCACATCCGCAGTCTCGACGCGCTCCAGATAAAACTGTTTGCTTTCCTCCATTACTGCTATTGTGCTACGGACCCCATGTAGAAAATTGGTTGTAGAAGAATTGATTTCCAAGAAATAATTGGTAAAAATCTTTTTTTTAAAGTTTTACTTGAAAGGCTTTTCCTTCAAGGCCTTTTAATTTTCATCAATTTAAACTGAAATTAGGCAGAGCCTGTCCTCCGAGTTTTCCCGCTTAATTAGAGTGGTGCATGTCGGAATTAAATACGCCGAACGTGGGTCACCTTTGACTAAAGAGAATGCATTCATGGGGGTTTCACCATCAATTCATTTGACAGGTGATATGTGTGAGCGGAATAGAAATGCGATCTGGGGGGGGGGGTCACCTTTACACTTCATTAAAAAAGGGGGAGGCATTGTGGGGCTTGGGCGACCAAATGTTCTAAAAGGGATGGAGCCCCTCAACCCTGATCCTAAAGACATTACAGCGATAGTAGAAATATGGATGAGAAAGCCTCTTGAAAAACTGAAAGGAGCACCACCAATCACAGAGTGTATTGCTAACAACCAACAGAACAATGCCGATGGTGATTGGTTGATGCTTTCTGGCTGTACGTCCACAATCCCTGTGGGACCTGTACAGTGCCATTTTCTCTTTCCAGAAGCTTCCATACTATAATGTTGAGAAGAAAAAAAATTATTAGAATTTTATTCAAGGGCACTTGAGTCTGAATTGAGTTCTATACAGTGCCCTTAACAATTATTGGCACCCCAGGTAAAAATGAGTAAAAAGGGTTATAAAAAATTCACCTTTTGGTGAATTAGCTTAATCGCACACTGAAAAAATGAGAAAATCCAACCTTGAATTGAAGTAAATTTATTCTGAGAAAAAAAATATCCCTCATCAAGAAATAATAATTTTTAACAAAACCACGTGTGCTACAATTATTGGCACCTCTAGAAATTCTTATGAACAAAATTTAACTGAAGCATTTTTTAATATTTTTAAAGTTGATCAGAGTGTTTAGGGCTTTCTGTTTCACTGGGGTATAAATATGAGGTGACACAGAGGCCATATTATCATATTGGGAAAGATAAGAGAACACACAAATCAAATGAGAAAAAATTGTGTTGAGCTTCATAAGTCAGAGAATGGCTATCAAAAAATAGCTACTCACCTGAAAATGCCCATATCTACCGTTAGGGCAATACGTTTAAAGTTCAAAGCAACTGGAACTGTTACAAACTTGCCAAGAAGAGGACCAAAGTTTATTTTGTTGGAGAATTACAGAGGAAAGTAGCATCTTGGGGTCATCAAGTTTCCAAAACTACCATGAGACGTCACCACAAACGTAAGCACCTGGAGTTTTCTAAATGCTGCTGGAACTTTGACTGGAACCCTGTTCTATGGTCAGATGAAACAAAAATTGAGCTTTTCGGCAACCAACACTCAAGGTGGGTTTGGCGTAAAAAGAAGGATGGCTATACCGAAAATAACCTGATCCCCACTGTTAAGTATGGTGGAGGTTCCGTGATGTTGTGGGGCTGTTTTTCCTCCAAAGGCCCTGGGAACCTTGTTAGGGTACATGGCATCATGAACTCCATGAAATACCAAGAAATTTTAAATCCGCATCTGGCTGCCTCTGCCAGGAAACTAAAACTGGGTCGACATTGAATCTCCCAGCAGGACAATGATCCAAAACGTACGTTCAAATCAACACAAAAATGGTTAACTGAACACAAAATCAAGCTTCTGTCACAGCCATCTCAGTCCCCTGACCTAAACCCCATTAAAAACCTGTGGGCTGAGCTGAAGAGGAGAGTGCACAAGAGAGGACCTAGGACTCTGGATAATCTGGAGAGATTTTGTAAAGAGGAATGGTCTCTGATTCCTTGCTCTGTATTCTCCAACCTTATTAGATGTTACGGGAGAAGACTCAGTGCTGTTTTATTGGTAAAGGGAGGTTGTACAAAGTATTACATGCAGGGGTGCCAATAATTGTGGCACACATGGTTTTGTTAAAAATAATTATTCTTGAAAAATGTTTCAGTGTGAGATTAAGCTAATTCACCAAACGGTGAATTTTTACTCATCTTTACCAGGGGTGCCAATAATTGTGGAGGGCACTGTATGTACTAAGTGACCACTGTTAGCTAATTCAGAGAATATAACAACGATCTGTGCATCCGTTTGCTCTGAGTCAATTCTCAGGAACAAGCAAAGAGGGTTTAATGTACCCTTCAGGTTACCATGACAACGATATCACACCGGCCGTAATTCATAAGTCATCAGACGTGTTATTATTTGGATTTTACTCATCGATTCATAAAACGTTCTTTATTTGTGTTGTGTTTCAACAAAGGTAATGTCCAGAGTTAATTAAACTCTCACAGAGTACACATGAGTACACTGTACACGACATGTACACAATAAGAGTTAATCTAACACTGAGCATTTTACTGTGAACTAGTCAGTCAACAATAATTTGGCTTCTCTAATTAATGCCGCGGCCATCTTACGTTAAATCAACGTCAGCGGCGAACAAAACGGAACCTTCAATTTGAAAGGGATGACCAGTAACAAGTGTGTGCCGTGAAGGCTTGCCTTGTCGAACGCACACCACACCTGCATTCTCAGTGTGAGTAACCTGCCCAGTGAATCAGTGCAGACAGCTTTATTATCTCCAGGAAACACCAGGGTAAAGAAGGATTATGGACTGATCCTGAGCAGGAGAGACCTGGGTGTGAGCTCTGTCAGGGTGCTGCTTGCAGAAGGATGAAATGTGGCCAAATTAAGATGAACAACTGCAACCTTTATGTGAACTCTGTTAGAGAGAAAAATAGTCTTTGTTAGAGAGAGTGTGTGTGTGTGCGTGTGTGTATGTATGTGTGTGCACGTGTGTGCGAGTGTGTGCGTGTGTGTGCATGTGTGTGTATGTGTGTGGGTGTTTCCAATGTGCTGCTAGAATAGAAAAGAACAGAGTGGCCTGGATTGAAGACATTTTTGTCCTAAATTGTGACTTATAACGTAATGCAAGTGTTTACTGCAATTAAATGCACCTGTTTTTCCCTTTTAACAAACACAAGGGTGGTTGAGTTCAATCATAATTGATTAATCGATGTTGTTTTCTTGTAAAGGCTGTACACCTCATACCATTCAATAGAGCTGTAACCATACTTCAACTTTAAAATATCATTAAAATTGCGTGGGGGTGAAATAAATTTCTGAATAAAAAAATTAAAAGGTCAGAAATCCATTTATCCAGTTTTTTTTTAAAAATCCCAAATATCAGCCATAAAAAGCACGGCTGTGAGCCTAACCCTAATGTGTTTTATTTTAATTTTTAAATAAATAGGCTAAGAAGCGAGAGAGCAAGAGAAGCAGTAATGGATGTTATCGTGCCTCCTAAAAGGTGACAGAGTGTTAGAAACCAATCACATCTCTGAATAGAACAGTCTCACGTCTGAGAGCATAGCTTTCCTCATAACCAGTCAATTCCTAGTAAGATTTCCTTTAGAACATAATTTCCTACTTGAAGTTGAACTTTGTACTTTACGAGTGGAACATATATGATTGTAACCCTATACCGTTACGTGCGGTATATATAATAGAAATCTGTGAAACAATGTTCAATAGTGTTAGCTCAAAAACAGAGACTATGTCATCAGGCAAGGTTCTGGCTTTTCTGTCACCTAATGGCACGATTGTGGATTGGGGCGGGGGAGGGGGGGGGTGGAGGGGCGAGCCATAGTTTGGCTATGGGTGTCTTGCCTAAAGCGGGGGGGCCTGGAGACCCACAGGGGCTGCTGGTTTTCGCTGTCCCTCAGCACTTAATTGGTTAATTAAAGCAGTTGTTTGCACAGTGAACTCTCCTCACCTGGTTTCTTAAATGTGATTTTAAGGTGAACACAAAAGTCCCAGATCCATCAGCTCCCCAGTACCAGAACTACAGACCCCGGTCCAAAGATTCTCTGTAAGGCCCGGATCCATCAGCTCCCCAGTACCAGAACTACAGACCCCGGTCCAAAGATTCTCTGTAAGGCCCGGATCCATCAGCTCCCCAGTACCAGAACTACAGACCCCTGTCCAAAGATTCTCTGTAAGGCCCGGATCCATCAGCTCCCCAGTACCAGAACTACAGACCCCGGTCCAAAGATTCTCTGTTAGGCCCGGATCCACAAGTCCAGAGGGAGTTTCATCTCTGATATTAGGCAGTGCTGCCTTTTTTAACAGGGTGACACAACTCCATTCCTGCAGGGTAAATCCGTGTACTGGTTTTTGTTTCAACCAAGTAGCCTGGCTTTATTTTCTAAGTGGCCATATAGACCAGTTCTGGTTCTTATTTCCAACCACAGTAATAATTTTAAAAAGAAAAAATTCGACAAGGATACAAGTGAGGTTTGCTGCCGTGTCGCCCGACTTTATCGCAAATTAGGTTACTTAAAAAATGATTTGGACTAATTGAAAAAGGAAGAGCAGAATTTGGCGTGAAATCCCGAAACGGAACGGCTCTAATTACCTCCCCTCTGTATTCAGTGGAGGCGCTCGTCATGCCTCCCGGTTAAACATGATGTGAGATGCCATCGCACGCCACTGCGACAGTTACCCTTCCCAGAGTTCCCTGCTTCCAGCTACAGAGGAGGCCGCGGCGGAATTGCACTGCACCTTCGCGCGCGGCTTGGATCTGCAGACGGTGGATAATGCAGTGGAATTCCGCAGTGCCATACCCTCTCTGCCCTCTAGTGGGCGCTCTGTAGTATCATGCAGTATCAAGGCACCCTTGACCTTAATGACTGGGAGTTATTCATTTCCATCTTCCGTCAGTTACTTGAAATCCAGTCTCAGGGCATCTATTGTAGACAAGTATGTTTTATTTACATGTCACTATTCAGTAAAACAAATGTATACTACAAAACACTTCCACAATAACAATAACTACATACTAAAATTTTATTAAACTCATGATTTACCTGTGAGATAAAAAAAAAAAGATATGGAGCGCCTCTATAAATGAGTTATGATGCAGTCTGCTCCATACAGCAGGCAAATACGATCCAGCTCCTGATCTTCACCGCAAAGGTCAAAGGGCAGCTCTTCAATGATGGATTGGCCATTGTTGTCAATCTCTACACCAGCTAGGACAGGGCTTCCTAACTGTGCTTTTGTAGAGCCAAAATGTCCTCTGGTTGTCGTTGTAACAATAAATTGATCAGTTAAAGCAGTTGAAACAAAAGACGGCCACACCCTACGGCTGTCCAGGACCAGGGTTCGAGAACCCCTATACATTATAAAACCTTCTGAGAAGGAGTACTGGGTTATTAGCGAACAGGAAAGTAAATTTTTAAGGGTTTTTTCAGCTTTATTGGACAGTACAGTGTAAAAGGAAGAATGGGGAGTGAGAGAGAGCGAGAGACACACGATAAAAGGTCTCGCGGTTAAACTTGAACCGCCGACGTTGCGGCTCGCAATGAACATGCGGACGGTGCTTTTACCGGGTGCGCCACCGAGTCACCCTGGAAAGTGAATTTTGGGCTGGAGGACAAGAGGAGGCCACATTGCAGAGTAATGAGACTTCACGGTGACACAGAAATAGAGCAGGGCTAATATTAACACACGCCACGCATTCCCCTGTCTCCACAGGAGAGATGATGCCGTCACCTTCGTATCGCCCGACGCCAACCAATCACGCCGCTCCGTCTTTCTGTCGACGCCCATTCGAACGCGGAGCACGCTCGTTATGAGACGTTTGCTCAAACTATAAATAACATACGGTTCTGCTCTCAGGAGCTACTTTATATAACTGTGCTTGCTGTAACATCCAATGAAAAAATTTACAAATACATGCAATTTGGGGCACACACACATAAACACAAACACACACACACACACACACACACACACACACATTTAGACTCTATAAGCAGCGTACCAGATTTACTTTGGCAAAGCTTTCCAATGTTTTGACAAAGTATATGAATACCTAAAAAAAGGCATTGGGACGTGTAAAAAATTTATTAGACGACCTCATAGCATGCCGACAACCTGCCGTCCTGAAAACGCGCCGCTCGTTTGGTCCTTTCGAGCGACAATGGCTTCTCTCAAGGCTACAGCCGCCCCTGTTTGGGTTTTAATTCCTCTCATTCATCTGAGATATGTTTCACATTAGCTTTGGTCTTCCATCTCCCAGAAGCGGGACATTGATTATTTTCTTAATCGTTTAAAGAGACGCCCACAGGGCATTACCTTTCTCCCTTGCCTATGATTAAACTTGACAAATCTCATATTTACACCAAGATTTTTACACCAAAGATTTTGTTTTGTGATGCATTTGCAAGAATAAAAACTTACAGTAAAACATCAAGATATTTGTGTCATACTGTAGAGCTCTAGTGCTGTAGAGCGGGCATGTTGTTGGTTCAATTTCTGAGAAAACAGCAGATTCCATGAGGGTTTAATTCAATGTCTAACACCACTACTGTAGCTCATTTGATTGGTGATTTGGGACCATAGAAATTAACACCACTACTGTAGCTCATTTGATTGGTGATTTGGGACCATGGAAATTAACACCACTACTGTAGCTCATTTGATTGGTGATTTGGGACCATGGAAATTAACACCACTACTGTAGCTCATTTGATTGGTGATTTTGGACCATGGAAATTAAAGGATATTTTGCACAATAATTTTTGTCTCCATTTATTGAACACATTTTTTCCTGGTTCTGAACACAGTTTGGAAATCCGTTCAACAGAACCGCTGAAAGCCTGTTTCTATTAGTTCTACTGTGAGTGCTTTGCGCTACAGCAATTGTGTGAAGGGTGTATTATTATTAATTAATTAATTAATGTATTATTATTATTATTATCATTATTACATTAGAAATTTAGTTTTTTAAACTTGAAAACAAGTTTTATTTTTGCCTGTGTAAATATTTTTAATAAATTAATTTTCATATAAATTGGAGGAGGGAGGGGGCATGTGTGGATGTGTGTGTGGTTTGCTGTTTTTCAGTTAGAGGAGGGCCTTAAGCAAGGATTAGCACAATGCACAGGGTCTCCAGAGTCCCATCGCTGCTGGATCAACTGGAAAAACCAAAAAATCAATGCCTCAACACAAAGGGAAGAGCGCCCCCTATTGGCATAGTAACACCTCTTCCATCACCAACTCAGCCAACCAACTTCTCCAGGAAGCCTCTCATTCATTTGTTACCAAGGCAACACGTGCTGGTCTGAACTTTGCCTGGATGGTCAGTCACTTTACTGCACTTGGTCTGCAGGGGCTGGAAAAATAAAAACTTTTATTTGGTGGCCGCAGGTCTGCTGGGGTCCCCAACCCTGGTCCTGGAGAGCCGCAGGTCTGCTGGGGTCCCCAACCCTGGTCCTAGAGAGCCGCAGGTCTGCTGGGATCCCCAACCCTGGTCCTGGAGAGCCGCAGGTCTGCTGGGGTCCCCAACCCTGGTCCTGGAGAGCCGCAGGTCTGCTGGGGTCCCCAACCCTGGTCCTGGAGAGCCGCAGGTCTGCTGGGATCCCCAACCCTGGTCCTGGAGAGCCGCAGGTCTGCTGGGGTCCACAACCCTGGTCCTAGAGAGCCGCAGGTCTGCTGGGGTCCCCAACCCTGATCCTGGAGAGCCGCAGGTCTGCTGGGATCCCCGACCCTGGTCCTAGAGACCCGCAGTGTTACGATCCGCTCCTGCCTTCCCTTCCTTTTTGTGTTTTCCTCTGTTTCCCTGAACCTGATTGTGTCATGTCTGCGTTCATTGCCTTATTGTGTCTACATTGCACATTTACTACTCGCACCACATCTTAATTACACAATTCACACTTAATTGCTTTCACCGCATTCCTCACGTGTTTTCTAATTGTTCAATCAATTCGCTGATTTCGCACGCATTTCCCGCAAGCTGCAGTTTATCAGCTCTAATGACACTAGTTATATTAACCGTGCTGTTCCTGTGATTTGTTGTCAGAGTATTACGGTCCTTGTCTCGTTTGTTACTTGCGTCCTGATTCTCTAGCTTGCTAGACTCTGGCTATACTAACCCAGGTCTGGATGCCACACGCCCTGGCTTCCCTGTGTGGATCCTGACTCTGCCACCGCCTGATCCTTCGCTGCGAACCGGGCTAAAGACCGCTCCTTGCTACTTCGCCTGTTCCTGCTCACCAGTTTGCTGTACCGCCTCTGCTCTGAAGTACAACTTGGATAGCAAGCCCGCCAGGGGCTGCTACTTCACCTGTCTACCTGGACACAGTCTGCTGTAGCCTCACCACCGCTACCGCGGTATACAGCTCCGCCCGACTGGGCTGCTGTATCTGCTTACACAGCACTGTGTCAGTTCACTGTGGGTTCCACAGTGGACATTTACTATTTTGCCTACTGAAAATAAAAACTCTTTATTTTCAAGTTCTGTCTCGTCGTGCATTTGGGTCCGTCCCTGCCAGTCTGTCACACGCAGGTCTGCTGGGGTCCCCAACCCTGATCCTGGAGAGCCGCAGGTCTGCTGGGATCCCCAACCCTGGTCCTGAACCCTGGTCATTGATCACTCTTTGCTGTTGCCATCACTGTCTTGGTCCGTGGCCATGTCCTCTACCATGCATTTTGAAATAGTAATAACTTTACTGTTAAGTTGTGTCATATTGAACAGGTAATTTGGTTCAATGAACAAATGACCTTAGATAAAGCACAAGCTTGTGATCAAAGCAAAGCGATTGTTAAAAACTGTATTCAAAGTCTCTGCTTGGGTTGAGCAGATTAAAGTCTGATATATTAATCTAGCTGTTAAGTAGAAAGTCCAAATGAAGAGATGTATAATATGCAGTTCAGAGGGAAGGGGTGACACATCTGGGACCCCAGGTTAAAAATAATGAGTGGCTTATAAGTTGGGCCACAGAAGCCTTTTCAATTTGAGTTGTGAGAAAAGAAGAACAGGCCAAAGATGAATGTCAGTAAGAAGGTACATTTTATGTCAGGAATGATTTAGGTTATGAATGCGTGGCACAGCTTACCCAGGGATTGGTTGAGAGCCAGAGACACTGTGATCTTTCACCACCAGACCTGACACAGTGATGGATTCACTCTGGGAAAAATGATGAACCGATGGCTCCCTGTTCTTGTCATTATGCGGCTTCTTACCCTGCATCAAAACCACCCAGAACAGGGTGTGTGTGTGTGTGTGTGTGTGTGTGAGAGAGAAAAGAGATAGAGTCTGTGTCAGAGAGAGAGTGTGTGTATGTGTGTGTGTTAGAGAAAGACAGAGAGAAAATCTGTGTTAGAGAGTGTGTGTGTATATGTGTGTGTGAGTGTCTGTGTGTGTGTGTGTTAGAGAGAGAAAAAGAGAGAGTGTGTGTGCGTGTGTAAGTGTGCATGTGTGTGTGTGTGTGTGTGTTGAAGAAAGAAAAAGAAAGTGTGTGTGTGTGCGCGTGCGTGTGTGTGTGTGCGTGTGTCTGTGGTGTGTGTGTGTGTTGGGAGAGTGTGTTTTCTGCACCAGCCCATGTCTCTATCAATCACAGTAATGGAAACACGCTCCTAAGCAGCTCCATGATTGTGACTATAAGCTGATTTCAGGCAGACTCCAGTGGGTGCAGCTCATTACCATTCTGGGCTGACGAGGCCTGGTTTCCCCCCAGGTGGTCATTTCAGTACCTGGGTGTCCAAACGCTTCAGCGTTCGGCATTTCAAAGTGATCGCCTCCTACTCTAAATCCAGCGGCGTAACGAATACAAGCTTCCTCTAATGGAGGAGCCACAGGTTCCATCACACTAGGCTCCTTAGAACTGATCACATTCATTAGCAAGTCATCAAATAAACAGGCTACACGCGTGTACGCATTAACCGAAACGCTGCAGACCGCATGTCGCCATGGCTACCAACAGGGTGCTGGTCTACGACACGGGAGGGCAGGGAGGACCACATCCCTTTCTGGATCTCAAGCCAACATCTGCTCTTAATTATTTAATTAGCCCCATCATTTTAAAATTTTGGTATTTTAATAATAAGTTCATGAATACCAGCTGAAGACTGTTACTGTGTTAAAGCAGCATAAGTGCATTGAGCTAGTTAGATCATTTGGCCAGTGTAACTGGTGACTACACAAAAACTGCGTTCACATGGAACCGCCCACCCCTAGTGTGCGGTGTGACCCCAATGCTTAAGCAGGACGCCCGCTGATTCAGACGACTCAATTTCACGCCCGAGTGGGACAGACCCATTGCGTCCAAACAGAAAGAGCTCGTCAGTTTCACAATGTGTTTGCTCTGTTTGTATAATGTACAGACTTTGTGCTCCGTTTCCATTTGATGCGGAAAAGCCCGGATGTTCTGGCTTTAAAGCGTAGCTCAGTGCTGGAGTTACATTGTGCTCCACCAAACCACCAAGGTTAAATGGGGAGAGTAACATTAGGGAGAGCTTGTACAGGCTTTTAGACACCAATTTGAGTTATTTAAGACAGAGGTTTCCAATCTCGGTCCCTCGGCCATTCCAACCACGGTTTTAATCCCAGAATTGGAACAGCTTGTTAAGATACTGGGGTTGTACTTGTGGTTGGAACTAAAACCAGCATACACAGGGGGGGGCCCAAGGCCAAGGTGGGGAAGCACTGATTTAAAGAGGACATGAAGCATTCGGTAATGTGGCTCTTGCCTGTTTGCTTTTTACTTTAGATAAGAAATAGCCCTGTATTGAAATCTCAAATCCACCCGTATTTGCTTTAAAAAATGAACTTAAGTTTGCTTTGTTTGCACTGGGCCGCCATCTTGGAACAACATAGATAAAGAAACAACAAATAAGAGCCAAATGACCGAGGGCTTCATGTCCCCCTGAAGATACCATGTCCTGTGCATGTATATGTATATGTATATGTATATGTCCTGTGCATGTATATGTATATTTGGCATATCTTGTACCTTATGTCTGTATCAAATGTAAAAAGTGTAAAAATTTCACACAAAATTGTCAAAACAGGAGCAAACTTTATTGATTGACACTCTCTCGTCCCCAGTGGGGAAATTCACATGATCAGCAAAAGCAGGGCTCATATACGTCATTCAAAAAGAGCCTTTAAGCAAAGGGACATCCACCCACACATTACCATTCGGTAAAGACAATCAGGTGCAATAAAATATAAAGCAATCCGTAGCGTGGCTGACTCCTAAACCGTATACGAGTCGATCAGCGCGGTTAGGGGTTCGATTCTATTCCCATGGCACCTCTTGTGCTGTGATCCCGTCTCTATCTGTTACCCTTTCTGCTTTCTACCCGTCTGAATAAAGCAAAATAAAAATAATAATACTAAAGGAGGTACTGTCTCTGCTCTCCTTTAAAAAATATAAATCAATGAAAATTAATGACAGGAAGGCAGATGTGTGCTTTATGAAATATCGAATGGCAGCAGGACCGTGCAGCCTGTGGAAGCGCTGTGTTGAACCTGGGTTACACAAGACCAGCACTAAAAGCTCTGCTCAGGCGTTTTGTAAAACCCGCACTGAGGGTGACCCCTGTAATACCGTACTTAGTTTTTCATTGAGCATCGTTCCATTATAACCCCCAAGGAGTCGGGGGAGATACCAACGATGGAAGCAGCCTTCATAATAAGTTTGCTTTTAAAGTCTGTTCCTAGTCTCAGAGGCAATGCTGCTCAACATCAGCCCACTGCTGCAGAAGCAGAGCCTAAAAGGCAAACACGCTCTGATAAAATACACAGAGGAGTTCTCTGCTCACAGAAACAAGTTTCTTCATGAAGAATAGACTAGCCCAGGAATTTCAAACTCCAGTCCTGGAGGGCCGTAGTCTCTGCTGGTTTTTGTGATTTCCCTCCAATCAGCGGCCATTTTAGGCCTTGGAACCAAGAGCTGTGTACTAGCATACTGTATGCTGCATCCTGTTTAATGTGTACTAGCATACTGTATACTGCTTACTGCATCCTGTTGAATGTGTACTAGCATATTGTATACTGCTTACTGCATCCTGTTTAATTTGTACTAACATACTGCATACTGCTTACTGCATCCTGTTTATTGTGTACTAGCATACTGTATACTGCTTACTGCATCCTGTTTAATGTGTACTAACATACTGTATACTGCTTACTGCATCCTGTTTAATGTGTACTAGCATATTGTATACTGCTTACTGCATCCTGTTTAATGTGTACTAGCATATTGTATACTGCTTACTGCATCCTGTTTAATGTGTACTAGCATATTGTATACTGCTTACTGCATCCTGTTTAATGTGTACTGGCATACTGTATACTGCATACTGTTTAGAGACATGCAGTATATCCATACTATTAATACGTATATTGTCCGGGGATATTAAGAAGACTCAATTTTCAGAATTGTTTCGTACTTTTAACAACTTTTTTTAAAAGTACGCTCAACTGGCATATTATCTCAGACTGTAAAATGTTCAACCCACTTGATTATTTGCTGTGTTAGATCCCTCATTACATTCCGTTACCATCCTTTCTACGTTTAGTTTAAACCGGGCCGGCCAGCGAAGGATGGGCTCCCCCTCACTAGCCAGATCCCTTCTGAGTTTTTTCTCGCCGCCGTTTGAGTGTTTTCTTCCCACTCGAGAGTTTATACCTCGTCTTGCTGTTCAGGAGTTCAGGCCTGATTTTTGCCCAATTCTCCTTCTGTTTTTCTGTACAGTGTCTTTGTGATGGTTCTCTATAAAAAGCGCTATACAAAATAAATTGAATTGAATTTAAAACTCAATAGTAGGCAAGTGCACTGATTCAGACATGGCTAAGGTGTTCAGACTCTTTAGACCAGTGGTCCCCAACCCTGTTACAACCCTGTAGGTTTTCACTCCAACCCTAACAAAGCACACCTCATTCAACAGCTAGAGATCTACCGTCCTGTAGGGTTTCACTCCAACCCTAACAAAGCACACCTCATTCAACAGCTAGAGATCTACCGTCCTGTAGGGTTTCACTCCAACCCTAACAAAGCACACCTCATTCAACAGCTAGAGATCTACCGTCCTGTAGGGTTTCACTCCAACCCTAACAAAGCACACCTCATTCAACAGCTAGAGATCTACCGTCCTGTAGGGTTTCACTCCAACCCTAACAAAGCACACCTCATTCAACAGCTAGAGATCTACCGTCCTGTAGGGTTTCACTCCAACCCTAACAAAGCACACCTCATTCAACAGCTAGAGATCTACCGTCCTGTAGGGTTTCACTCCAACCCTAACAAAGCACACCTCACTCAACAGCTAGAGATCTACCGTCCTGTAGGGTTTCACTCCAACCCTAACAAAGCACACCTCATTCAACAGCTAGAGATCTACCGTCCTGTAGGGTTTTCACTCCAACCCTAACAAAGCACACCTCATTCAACAGTTAGAGATCTACCGTCCTGTAGGGTTTCACTCCAACCCTAACAAAGCAAACCTCATTCAACAGCTAGAGATCTACCGTCCTGTAGGGTTTCACTCCAACCCTAACAAAGCACACCTCACTCAACAGCTAGAGATCTACCGTCCTGTAGGGTTTCACTCCAACCCTAACAAAGCACACCTCATTCAACAGCTAGAGATCTACCGTCCTGTAGGGTTTCACTCCAACCCTAACAAAGCACACCTCATTCAACAGCTAGAGATCTACCGTCCTGTAGGGTTTTCACTCCAACCCTAACAAAGCACACCTCATTCAACAGCTAGAGATCTACCATCCTGTAGGGTTTCACTCCAACCCTAACAAAGCACACCTCATTCAACAGCTAGAGATCTACCATCCTGTAGGGTTTCACTCCAACCCTAACAAAGCACACCTCATTCAACAGCTAGAGATCTACCATCCTGTAGGGTTTCACTCCAACCCTAACAAAGCACACCTCATTCAACAGCTAGAGATCTACCGTCCTGTAGGGTTTCACTCCAACCCTAACAAAGCACACCTCATTCAACAGCTAGAGATCTTGTTGAGCTGCTAATCAGTAGAATCAGATGTGCCAAATTAGGGTTGAAATGAAAACCTCCAGGACAGTAGATCTCCAGCAACAGGGTTGGGGACATCTGCTTTAGCAAATCAATTACTTAAATTAAGCACTTAAGTGCAGAAACATATCAAAACCCTGCACCCATACTGGTGTTTAATAAGATAGGACACCCTCTGGTCTGTACTGAGCCTCATTAAAGATGGACTTGGTGTTTTTTTTCAACTCCAGCTTGGAGTTAATACTGGTACCAAGGTATTTGTAAGACGACACTGTTTCTACAGAAGGTCCTGTCATTAAAACCTCAACCCGTTCCTTTTGTCTAATCGGCACTGACCAAACTTGCTGATATTAGAAATCCCAAAAAGTTGTCATGGCAACTTATCACAAAGATCGTTGGAAAATGTCGCAAGCAGTTTAGAATGAACGTAGTGTCGAAGGTGAATGTGTGGAGAAAATGAAGAAAGGCATAGAAAACATTTTCTTTGAGTTTTTCTAGAGAGAAACTGTAGAAAATAGTTTTTTGTCATGAACGCCCCCCACACCACACCACAGTGACATCCAACACACTTTTTCTGTTACTACGTTTATGTTACCTTCAACACATTTTGCGTCAAATGACACAATTTATGTAGTTAAAAAGGGAGACTTTTTAACACAGACTGTGTTGAAAGTTGAAAGGTAACACAAGGTAACATTGTTAAAACCTTAACTGGACAGATTTGTTAAATGATATTGTTTTTATCACATCTGTTTTGAAAGTGCAGAACACACATGCGAATTGGACCGGGACCAGCAGCTTGTACTCCACGTTGAGTTGAGTGCTTGGTGAGAAGCACTAACATTACAGAACACTTGATCCGGTGAGACGGGGCCGGTTATTAATGAATGTGCCAAACAACACAAGATTGAATACGCTCTTCTACTTAAAAGTCTCCAAACAACAGCAGTGGAGTTATGAATTAAAAATCAGCCCAACTCAAATGGATTAAAAAGCTTTCCCAAAGAGGGCCTCTGTTCTCCTGTATATCAAAACGATATTACAGCTCCAGGCTCCCAGTAAAGTGTCATATTACCACCTCAAAAGTAATGGAAAAGCACAAAAACATGCATGTACACTCCTCAAAAAAAGTTCGGAAACGTTATTTCGGTCGATTATTCCTCCCCTTTAATAATACCAATTGGTATTGTATTTTATATCGTTGGAAAGCCTGATTAGTCACCTTTACAACGAGGTACAACTTGTAAGGATCGTACATTCGTGGAATGAGCAACACAGCTAACCGTGTGGGTAGCGGCCCAAAAAAATGTGCCAAAATCCCCTGCAATATTCTTCTGTTGGTATTCACTCTCGTTTTGAGTTGCTTGGTGGACTGGATGATTGCACTCTCCCACAGTAATAAGGAAAAAACAACACATATTGGCCATTTTTACACTTTATTCATTTTACACTGTCAGGGACCTCAGTAGCGTGTGGAAGATCCATACGCAGCCACAACAGCTTGGCACCTCCTCCTCATGCTGGTCACCAGCCTGGTCACACACTGCTGTGGGATGGCATCCCATTCCTCAGTGCCAATCAGGTGCCAGTCACACACCTGTGACTGGCATACACCTGCCAGCACTTGAAGCTCAAAACGAGAGTGAATACCAACAGAAGAATATTGCAGGGGATTTTGGCACATCTTTTTGGGCCGCTACCCACACGGTTAGCTGTGTTGCTCATTCCACGAATGCATGATCCTTACAAGTTGTACCTCGTTGTAAAGGTGACTAATCAGGCTTTCCAACGATATAAAATACAATACCAATTGGTATTATTAAAGGGGAGGAATAATCGACCGAAATAACGTTTCCAAACTTTTTTTGAGGAGTATATATACAGTATATATATATATACAGGCTGGTGAAAAATTTAAAGAAAAACCTAAATAAAGTGTCTTAGTAATGTGTTGGGCCACCACGAGCCACCAGAACAGTCGAGCATAGATTGTACCACTAGTCGAGCATAGATTGTAGTTTATGGAACTCTACTGGAGGGATGGAACACCATTCTTGCCAAAAATATTCCCTCATTTGGTGTTTTGATGATGATGGTAGAGAGCGCTGATTAACAGGTCAGTCCAAAATCTCCAATAGGTGTTCAATTGGGTTGAGATCTGGTGACTGCGAAGGCCATAGCAGACGATTCACATCAATTTCATACTCAGCAAACCGTTCAGTGACCCCTCGTGCCCTGTGGATGGGGGCATTGCCACCCTGGAAGAGGCAACTCTCATCAGGATAGAAATGTTTTGTCATAGGATAAAGGTGATCACTTCCCTCTAAGGGGACAAGTGGACCCAAACCATGCCAGAAAAATGATGCCCCCTACAGGGTTTTCCCTTTCATTTCTCACCCGTCTGTATATATATACAGGTGCAGCTCAAAAAATTTGAATATCGTGAAAAAGTTCAATATTTTGTGTCACTCATTTCAGAAAGTGAAACTCATATATTATATAGATTCATTACACATAGAGTGAAATATTCAGCTGTAAATTACGCTGGTACAGTATGGAACACATGACTGGCGAAATGGCTGTAAGTCATCAAGGGTCTAAGGTATCGAACGAGCCCCAAACCATCACTCTGCGGCCAGATATGGAGTAGATGTGAATGGATCCCTTTAAGGGTTGTTTCTAAACCCTTGTTTCTATAGAGTTCTATAGGCAAATGAGTCAGGAGAAATAACCCTTGCAGTGATCCATCCACATCTACACCATATCTGGCAACAGAGTGATGGTTTGGGGCTCGTTCGATAGCTCAGACCCTTGATGACTTACAGCCATTTCGCCAGTCATGTGTTCCATACTGTACCAGTGTAATTTACAGCTGAATCTAGTCTCACCCCCCAATTCCCATAGAGATCAGTTCAAATGCAGAAAGGTTATAGTATCGCTTGTAACAGTACCTGAAAATAAGATATCGAGAGTCTTTTGATGTTGATTGGTCACAGACTTCAGGAAGTAACAGCATGCAAAGGATATGCGACCAAATATAAAATATGATACTTTAAAAATATGTTAAAGCAAAATATTCAAATTTTCTGAGACACTGAATTTTGGGTTTCATTAGCTGTAAGCCATAATCATCAAAATTACAATAAATAAAGGCTTGAAATATTTCACTCTATGTGTAATGAATCTATATAATATATGAGTTTCACTTTCTGAAATGAGTGACACAAAATATTGAACTTTTTCACGATATTCAAATTCTTTGAGCTGCACCTGTATATCTGTTTTATTTTTCATTTTAAACAGTCCTCTGTTGGCATAAAACATACTGAACCTACTGTGGCACTCTATGTAGTGGGCTTATTGTACTGAGTACTGACTATTCACTCTATACATGGGCTTATTGTACTGAGTACTGACTATTCACTCTATACAGTGGGCTTATTGTACTGAGTACTGACTATTGCTGTCAGGGTTCTACCCTTTACCTGACCTTCATCTGTGCACTTGTTTCTGGAACAATTAGGGATGTAGCAATCTCAAAGACATTTATATCATCTTCAACCTGCTGACTAGCAGCACTATACTTGGCAAATCCCACATCAACATCACTTAATATTTTCTATTAATCTGAAAGGTACATAAGCCGTTGGAAAGATGGAGTTTCAATTCCTGATAGTGGCTCTCCGGGGGTGAAAAGGGTTAATTGAGTTCCAGTCAATCTGATTATGAGCATCGCCATCCCGCCGGGTCATTTCATCGGAACTACCGCCATTTAATTATACAAATTGGTACATGACTCCATTTCAGTGATGCAGGGGAACTTGGCGTCTAAAACTGCCATTTGACTCCCCTGCCTTATCTTGGTCAACAAGCTTGTACTTTGGATAAAAGCGTCCGCCAAATAAACGTAATGTAATGTAATGTAACATAGCAAGGTCATAGGTCAGATCTGTAGGAGCTAATCTTCCATTGGAGGGTTTCGCCATTATCATTTCATTTGGGGTTTTGCCGTTCCCCTTGAAAGAACCAACAATTTCTTTACTGCACAGTAAATATGTATTTTTTCATATACACTCTCTGCTCACATTTAACTGTGGCAGGAAGCATAGAACAGATTATTACGTATGCAAAAGTAGATAATTTATGATAAAACACATTATATACCTATGCCCCTTATCTCTAGTAATTAAATGGGCTCTGTGCCGCCAGAAATCTCTTGGTGTTTTCCTGTGACACTCAATGGTTCAGATCTGGTTCAGGCTGGTTTTATAAAAACTTCAAAACCCACAAAAACAAAACAGCAGCATGGTTTGTGTTGTTTTAAAATGCCACTGGTATGTTAATGCAGAGTATGCATGATATTACATTTTCACATTACAAAAATAAAATACTTCAGCATAGTGTATACTAGTTTGTAAGTATAAACTATGCTGAAGTTTTAAGGTTACTAAAGGGACATTTTGCATTTTGGGAGGCAAGAAACTTTTTTCTGCCCTAGTTTTGAAGCAATTTGTGGCTTGGGCTCTATCTTTTTTTGGACACAGTTTTTCATGTGAAATCTGTGGCTTTGTAGTTGTGCTCGCAGCCCATCTGTAGAAAAAATGAAAAGAGCACTTTTTTTTTCTTTTTTTTAGGTCACTCGATGCCACTGCAATTTTGCGGAAGGCAATCTGTAACTCAGCAGTGGGTTCCCAGTCAGAGGGAGGAATTCTGGGTAAAATCCGCCCACGAGACCTCGCCACCTCCGCGGAACATATAATTGACATCGAGTCCGTTTAGCAGCAGCTCTCCAGAGCCACTGACCAAAGATCTGGACAATGAGCCCAGAGCCACTGACCAAAGACCTGGACAATGAGCGCAGAGCCCCAGAGCCACTGACCAAAGACATGGACAATGAGCGCAGAGCCACTGACTAAAGACCTGGACAATGAGCACAGAGACCCAGAGCCACTGACCAAAGACCTGGACAATGAGCAGAGCCCCAGAGCCACTGACCAAAGACATGGACAATGAGCGCAGAGCCACTGACCAAAGACCCGGACAATGAGCGCAGAGCCCCAGAGCCACTGACCAAAGACATGGACAATGAGCGCAGAGCCACTGACTAAAGACCTGGACAATGAGCGCAGAGACCCAGAGCCACTGACCAAAGACCTGGACAATGAGCAGAGCCCCAGAGCCACTGACCAAAGACATGGACAATGAGCGCAGAGCCACTGACCAAAGACCCGGACAATGAGCGCAGAGCCCCAGAGCCACTGACCAAAGACATGGACAATGAGCGCAGAGCCACTGACTAAAGACCTGGACAATGAGCGCAGAGACCCAGAGCCACTGACCAAAGACCTGGACAATGAGCAGAGCCCCAGAGCCACTGACCAAAGACATGGACAATGAGCGCAGAGCCACTGACCAAAGACCTGGACAATGAGCGCAGAGACCCAGAGCCACTGACCAAAGACCTGGACAATGAGCGCAGAGACCCAGAGCCACTGACCAAAGACCTGGACAATGAGCGCAGAGACCCAGAGCCACTGACCAAAGACCTGGACAATGAGCACAGAGACCCAGAGCCACTGACCAAAGACCTGGACAATGAGTAGAAACCCAGACATCAGTCCATCAACCATTAGCGGTATTCAGCAAGTCAATCTGAGACAATAATGTTACACGCCTGCTTTAAGTCAGGGCCTTTTAGTCTTTCAACTACAGGGGACCCCCACACAGGCTCAAATGCATCCAGGGGACCCCCACCCAGGTTCAAAGACATCCAGGGGACCCCCACCCAGGCTCAAAGACATCCAGGGGACCCCCACCCAGGCTCAAAGACATCCAGGGGACCCCCACCCAGGCTCAAAGACATCCAGGGAACCCCCACCCAGGCTCAAAGACATCCAGGGGACCCCCACCCAGGCTCAAAGACATCCAGGGGACCCACCCAGGCTCAAAGGCATCCAGGGGACCCCCACCAAAGCTAAATGGCATCTAGGGACCCCCACCCAGGCTCAAATGCATCCAGGGGACTCCAATCATTAAAAAAAATGGGTTCAGGGACCGGGGGGGGGGGGTTAAGATTGTTATCACTAACCTTGGGGGAGGTGACATTCTAGCTGGCCAGGGACCCCCTACAGTACCTTCAAGGACCCCCCGTTGAAGGCTTTGAGTAATACATACGTTTGAGGATAGACTCTTATCTTAGATGTAGCTCTTGTAAGATCAGTAAACCTGTAATAAATGGGTTGAATGCCTGAATATAAACAGGCAGAGCCCTGACGCTGGCCCTTTTACACAGAATTTATACACATCAAGAATGATCGTTCACATTTAACACCCTAGGACTCATATAAACACCCTAGGGTGTTAAATGTACACCAGCAGTGTTAAATTCACACACATTTCTGCTGTGTAGTAATGAACGGACAAACGGACGGCAGAAATGAGATGGCACGCACTGATGAAGGTGTAGCTGAAACGTGTCCCTCTGTCCGTTTGAGAGTACCGCTTTCCATTCCGTTATGCTAAAGCAACATTATTCAGGATCACATCTTTCATTATATGACCAAGCAGCCTTTCGTTGTTTTAATTTTGAGTTAAGCTCGTCAAATCCCCCTTTCAGAAATGAGATATGAAATACGCTAGATATCTGTGGCGCATTGGTGGTGGGTTACAAAGTAAAATTTAAAGTGCCAATTCAACACTTAAGTTTAACAAGGAATAACACATGTATTCTATCAAACTAAATTGTAATCTATCAGGGTTGATTTAACAGTAAGCATTTTGCTGTATTGATTTTCTTTCTCAAAAGGGCTTAGATTTGAACATGGATATAGGGATTTATTGACCTTTGCAAGTTTTACCCCACCAAATTATTACAAGAAATAGCAGAACTGAGAGAAAAGAATGATTATAAACAAGCTGAAATGTTCAAGTTGTGTATAAGTTTGGCAACTGACTTGTTTTTTTGTAAAGAACATAAATCACTTGCTATACTGTGGATTGGACTGCAGAGTTAGTAAAGTATTTTTTATGAAATAATACAGGTTTTTATTTTAGCTCAGCACTAAGATTTGATTCAACTGATTCAACCAATAAGCTGATCATGGTCTGCAATAAACACCTTGATGAGTAGAATCAGGTGTCTTAGTGCTGGGCTAAAACAAAAACCTGCGCCACGCTGGCCATGTATGGATAAGATTGGGCACCCCAGGTCTACAGGAATTCTGGGAAATGGCGCAGTCTCCTCTGCAGTATTTAGTATGTCTGTGTGATAGAATAAGTTTGTTTTTTGTGTGCAAATCTCTGCATATTTTGAAGTAAAAATGTGTTTGAGAAAGTGACATTGTGCTGGGTGTTCTGTTCTCATTCTGGCTTCCTGTTGCTTTTTCAGAACTCAGTGAGAGAAGAACATTTAAACATCTTCAAAAACCGCCCAAAAATGTGCGCAGGATCCAAACAGATGTCTCCCTGAGATTAATTAACGTTTCAGTGGAAATACGGCCGACGCTTGTTCCGATTTTGAGTTCACGACGTTCAGTAACTCTGAGTAATTGGTAAACAGGAAACCAGGGCGTAAGACAGAGAAGCCGTGGCGTGTCATGAATACCAAGCTGCCTGATACCAGACATGAGGCAAAGGGACGGCTGTCTCCGAGGAAGCAGGGAACATATTTCTGGAGGGACCACAGGCGGCAGCAAATAGACAGATTCCCTGACAGATTCATATTTTGTGATGAAAATCACAAATTAATTTACAAGCATGTTTTGCTAAACATTTATCACAATCCACAGCTAGAGAAAAAGCGGCAAGGAAATTCTCCCTAAATGGCATGTAGGAAGAAACCTTGGGAGGAACCAGACTCAGTATGGGGAGCCCATCCTCCTCTGGTCGGCTCAGGGTGTTGTAGGAGGAGAGAAATGAACACACAGATCCGCTTATGAACTGCATGGGGCACATCCTTCCACAAAACACTTACAGTGGGCCAAGTTTCACCAGCAAATTATGCTAATATCAGAACATATCCAGTATGCTAGTTTATATGGATGAAAGGCACTTTATCACCAGTGACTCCTGCTTGAACTGTGTTGTACAGATGTTATTGATATAACCCGCTGTTTGGGTTGTCTGAGAAGCACTTCTCTATTCAACCAGTACAGGCTCCTCAAACATAAATCCCTACCGAGATTCCTCTTCTTTGCTGTGGGCGATTGCTCTGTAGTTTTTAGTGGGTTCACTAAAGTTCATCTCGTAAAGAAAAACTATCTCTATTAAAACAATCATCATAACGGTCATGATTTATTACAGCTGTGACATCATTTTAATAATTGTTCTCAATTCAATTTAACTCAACTCAACTTTGTTGTCCCATGAGGGGAAATTAGTTTTGCAGCCAAGGTTCACATAAGAACACAGAAATACAAGAAACAACATCATCAACAAGAACAGCAACAACAGCATAAAACATACAATGGGGGAAATAAGTATTGGACACGTCAACAATTTTATTATCAAACATATTTCCAATGTAGCTATTCACATGAGATATTGACCAGACATTGGTATTAACTCAATAAAACTACACAGCTAAAGAAATTGTAACGTTCCAATTCTTAAAAAAAGTTATGTGCAATAAAGTGAAATGACACAGGAAAAAAGTATTGAACACGCTAAATTAAATGTATTTAATACTTGGTAGAAAATCCATATACGTACATTTAATTTAGCGTGTTACAATTTCTTTAGCTGTGTAGTTTTATTGAGTTAATACCAATGTCTGGTCAAAATCTCATGTGAATAGCTACATTGGAAATATGTTTCATAATAAAATTGTTGACGTGTCCAATACTTATTTCCCCCATTGTATACATATATATTTTTATGTTTTTTTGATGTAAAGCATGTCATTTCTAAACAAGCAAGCTGGAGTCCATAGATGATGTTAATTCCATGGGATTAGCAGTCACACCACTGATTGGTTAAAATATTAAATTTCCCTGTCTCTTTTGTGATCAAAATGGTCTCCAAGTGACTGATACTAAATCTTTCTGAAGTGGAAGAAACATATTTACTTCTAGGGGTGGAAAATAAAACTTAAGATCTAAGCTGAATAAAATAGACTTAATATTGTAATATTTATCTTTGGTTCTATTTTATATAGAACAATTTAAAAAGTTTTGATTTTGAATCCATGCATGGTCTTTAAATCCCAAGACGGCAGGTGAAGTCTAGTCCAGAGTATTTAAAAAAAGCTTAAATAAATATATTAAATACATAAATAAAATTTTACCAAGTGCAAATTACATGTGCAAAATGAGGAAGACAGATTGGGGCAGCCTGAGTGCTATTTTCTATTAAGCAGGTCGATAGCTTTAGGGACAAAGGAGACCTTATATCTCTGGGTTCTCCTCACAGGCACCCTATAACAGCGGCCTGAGGACAGAAGCTTCCGGAGCGGGTGGTCCCAGCAAACCAGGATAGCATTTGCCCTCCAAAGGACCTGCCTGTTATAAATGGTTGTGAGCTGGGCCTGACTCACCCCTGAAATCTTGCTTGCCATTTTAACAAGTCTTCCAAGTCTGTTTGTGTTGGACATATTCATATTCCCAAACCAGGCAACAATACAAAAGGTTAAAACTGATTCAAGAGAATTTTTGTAAAAAAGCGTCATCATTTCAGTAGAAACATTAAGAGTTCATTTTCCTCAAAAAAAAAGACGCTGTTGGATCTTTTTTAAGGCAGCATCTGCATGGGGTTCGAAACACAGTTTGTTATCAAGAACAACACCCGAGTATTTGTAATTGTCTACCAGCTCAATATCATCACCTTTGACGACAGTATGTAAGGGGTTAGGCAATGACTTCCTAAAATCAATTATCATGTCCTTCGTTTCTGATACATTTAAATGGAGGAAGGACTCATCACACCATTACATTACATTACAGTCATTTAGCAGACGCTTTTATCCAAAGCGACGTACAGTAAGTGCATATAGAAGGTCATCGAAGTAACTACACAACAGATAAGAAAGCACATTCTTCCCATACAGTATCAGCTATCCCTAGTAACGAACACAGAGCAGTTCACAGTGAACTGGGTAAATCATCTCTACTACAATGCTATTCTAAATAGTATAAACTTGGGTACACAGTTCAACAAGAAGACATACCATGAGGTCCTAGATAAGTATTAGTCCAGGTGGAGCCTGAAAAGGTGTGTTTTCAGGCCACGACGGAAAGCAGGCAGGGTTGGTATTGAGCGTAGGGGAATGGGAAGTTCGTTCCACCACTGGGGAGCTAGGGTGGAAAAGCTCCGCAGTCGGGAGGAGCGGGCGCCATTGACACGGAGGGGGGGAAGTGCGAGGCGCCCTGCTGTAGAAGAGCGAAGTGGTCGAGCAGGAACATAGGTCTGGATCAGGTCCTGCAGGTAGACGGGGCCTGTCCTATTAGCTGCAGTGTGGGCCAGGGTCAGAACTTTGAACCTGATCCTAGCTGCAACTGGCAGCCAGTGGAGTGACCTCAACAGGGGGGTGACATGTGAATATTTCGGGAGGTTGAACACAAGCCGGGCAGCTGCGTTCTGGATCAGTTGAAGAGGGAGTATGGCGCAGGCTGGTAAGCTTGCGAGCAGGGAGTTGCAGTAGTCCAGGCGTGAGGTGACCATAGTCTGGACCAGAAGCTGGGTGGAGTAGGTGGTCAGGTACGGTCGAATCCTCCTGATGTTGTACAGGAGGAACCTGCAGGACCGTGCCGTCGCCCTGATGTGGTCTTTGAAGTCCAGCTGGTCGTCTAGGACCACCCCCAGGTTCTTTGCAGAGCGGGAGGCAGCCACCACGGTCCCGTCAACGGTGATGGAGAGGTCGAGTAGCGGGGAGGTTTTGTACGGCATGAAGAGGAGCTCTGTCTTGTCAAGGTTGAGCTTCAGGTGATGGGTAGTCATCCACTCAGAGATGTCGGCCAGACAAGCAGATATCCTCTCCTTCACCTGTTGGGTAGAGGGAGGGAAAGAAAGGAAGAGTTGAGTATCGTCAGCATAACTATGGTATGAGAAGCCATGTGAATTGATTACTGAACCAAGAGACTTTGTATAAATGGAGAACAGCAGAGGACCAAGTACAGATCCCTGCGGGACTCCTGTAGACAGGGGATGGGGTGCAGAAACAGAACCCTTCCAAGAGACTTGGTAGGATCTATCAGTGAGGTACGATACAAACCAGGAGAGGGCAGTCCCAGAAATGCCCATCTCAGAGAGTGTAGAGATCAGGAGTTTGTGGTTGACCGTGTCAAATGCTGCTGACAGGTCAAGTAGAATCAGGACAGAGGAGAGGGATGAGGCTCTAGCATTGGAGAGTGCCTCGGTCACGGCCAGGAGAGCAGTTTCAGTGGAATGTCCGGTTCTGAAGCCGGACTGATGGGGGTCAAGCAGGTTATTCTGGTGGAGAAAAACAGACAGTTGGTTATGTACAGCTCGTTCAAGGGTTTTGGACAGGAAGGGCAAGAGGGATACAGGACGGTAGTTCCTGACATCAGAGGGGTCCAGGCTAGGTTTTTTTAAGAGTGGGGTTACACGGGCAGTCTTAAAAGCAGCAGGGACATGGCCACAGGTTAGGGAGGTGTTGATAATAGAAGACAGGTATGGAGCAAGCTCAGCGGATATTGACTGGAGGACTGCCGACGGGATGGGGTCCAGCGCACAGGTGGTTGCGCGCTGGTGCGTCATGAGTTGGAGCACGTCTGCCTCCTCCAGAGTCTTGAAGGACGACAGCGTGGCGATGGGATCGGTATGGGGGATGTGGGGTATCACACCATGATACAAAGTAATCAACCACCGGCCCATGATCCTGTTCTTTCCCTTCCAGAAGACTTACTACTACAGAATTGTCAGCATATTTTAAAATGTGTCTGTCCTTATAGCTGCTGCGACGTCTTTAGGGCCGAAACATGGATGCGAATGCTTTGAGTTTTTCTTTTCCAATGACATTTGTTCAAGACAAACCAGAGGAAAGCACAGATCGAACAAGAAAGTTGTTTGCTGTCGTTGCCTGCTATAGCGTTCCTCGCTGCAACGCTCTGGTTTGTCTTTCACAAATGTCATGGCGAAAAAAAAAACTGTTTGCGTAGCTTGAAGAGCCCACATTCGTGTATTTCCGTGAGGTATGTTTGAGCCCTCAGTACATGATGTAAAGAAGGGGGGAAAGACAACAGCCTTGTGGGGAGCCAGTGGATGAGTAGAGCTGCCATTTACTCTCACACACTGTGACCTATCTGTCAAAAAGTCCATTATCCAGCCAACTATATTAAAATCAAGATTCAAATGACTGGTAAGCTTTTCTGCAAGGAGGTGTGGCTGGATAGTGTTAAATGCAGAAGAACAATCTATAAATAAGAGTCTGGCATGAGTCTTAGGGCCTTCCAAATGCTGATGCAGAAAATTCAGCAGCGTAATGGTGGCATTCTCCACACCTCTGACAGCCCTGTATGCAAATAGCAAGAGATCCAGTGAGTTTTACACCTGAAATAAAATCTCCTTTTTTATAAGCTTTTCAAAAGACTTCATAACTAAAGATGTCAGTCCGACTGGCCTAAATTAATTTAACACTTTGGGGGATTTAATCTTGGCTACTGGAACAAACGTGAGTGTTTCCATAGCTTAGGGACCTTCTGTAGCTGAATAGATTGTGTAAAAATAAAATGAAAGATGATACAGAGCTGCACAGGGTTTTAGTACCTGGCCACAGATGTTGTCAGGTCCTGGGCTCTTTCCAACCTTAGTATGCTTGTAGAGGTATGAACCTTAGTATGCTTGTAGAGGTATGAACCTTAGTATGCTTGTAGAGGTATGAACCTTAGTATGCTTGTAGAGGTATGAACCTTAGTATGCTTGTAGAGGTATGCCACACTCTTAACATCAATATCAACGGCTGGAAAAGCCTTGGTCTTTTCCCCTATTTCATTCATCTGTGCAGTAAAATCATGCCTAACCTCGGATTGGAGGAAGAAAAGAAATAGGAAACAGATCTGGATGAAACAATCCTGAAAAGCCTTAACCCTTTAGACACTCGTAACATTCCTTTGATTACTGGCAATTTTAAAATAGATGTCAATTCTCCACCAGGTTTCCGAAATAATTATTTGATGATTGTAGCATTTTGGTTGGGAACATGATTGATTTAATATTCTCTCAGATCTGCAGGACAATTTTCAAATAAAAAAAACCAAAAACCTTGGTTAGTACCTTTTTATGCACAAACTGGCACACAACTCCAGTCGATTGAAATACAGACATATTAACCTCATCTTCCACTCTCATTCTTGGTTTCCATCAGACTGCAATGCATTTACTGTTCAGCATTCATGTTCCGATTAAATTGCCTCACAAAACAGACTGTGCATAATTAATTATTGCCAATCTAATTTGCCAGAACGAAGCCCAGTACTGAAATGAACCCAAACCTGCTTTTACGAGTTTTAAATCTCCAAGCCCTTCTGGGACACTGCACTCTGAAGCACAATCAGAACATTTGAACCCTTTGAAGAGTTTTCTGGATCAGAACATTTGAACCCTTTGAAGAGTTTTCTGGATCAGAACATTTAAACCCTTTGAAGAGTTTTCTGGCAGTGTTTTTTAAAATAATTTTCAAATTCAGTGTTCTAGAACACCATTGCATTCAGTCACCAATAGCCATTGTTACATCAGCATTAGAGTGTTGAGTTATGTATGAACATTCTATGTGATCTTACACTTTAAAGGGTTAAGGATTCAATCCCCTATAGATTAAATATTCAATGCAATAACTGTTTTTTTTTCTTAAATTTTAAGTGTTCCTTAAAATTTGTTTAAAAAAAAGTGTTTCTTTTGATGTAAAGCATGTCGTTTCTAAACAAGGAAGATGGAGTCCATTCTATGGTTCATTCCATGGGATTAGCAGTCACACCACTGATTGGTTAAAATAATAAATTTCCCTGTCTCTTTTGTGACCAAAATGGTCTCCAAGTGACTGATACTAAATCTTTCTGAAGTGGAAGAAACATATTTACTTCTAGGGGTGGAAAATACAACTTAAAATCTCAGCTGAATAAAATAGACTTAATATTGTAATATTTATCTTTGGTTCTATTTTATATAGAACAATTAAAAAAGTTAGTTTTTGAATCCATGCATGGTCTTTAAATCCCAAGATGGCAGGTGAAACTTAAAGACACAGAAGTTGACCAATTACGCACAATGCATCAGGCCAAGGGAACTCACCACATCACCTTCAAGAAGTCTAATTATTATATTCCTCACATCCACTCACAAACCATGTGCAAACCCCCCATTTCCATCCAGTTAAATTGGCTTGATAAAGCTGATATGTGGTTAGAATTCTGGGGTGGATGAGGTGAGTCACTAAAAAGGACTTTGAGATCATGAGTTAAATGATCTCAACACATAAATACAATTAAATGATTTCTCATCATTATTTATGATTATCATCATTACGATTCTCCAATTTGCATGAATGCAGTTTGCCAGTAAGATATGAAAAGTACCCCACTAATAAAAACACAGCAAAGCTGGCTCGGTAACCTAGGAAACTCCCACAAAACCCCACGAGACTGCAGAATTCATGCATAAAGATTCACTCTAACTCTGCCAAACTTATATTATACTTTTTAAACAGTTTTTTTATTTATTTCTCTGCTTGTTTTTCCTCCCCGCAGTAAAACAGCCATTAGGGTGATACCAGCCTACCACTGCATGGATAATGTTTTTGCTAACAATCTTGAATCCAAAATCCAATCCAAAATAATATAATATAAGATGGGTAACATTTCCCCAGTTTTTGCCCCCTTGCTGCTCCCTTGCTGCACTGCCTTATTGTAACTCCAGAGCTGAGTAACATTCTCAGCCCGTCTGTTTGGTGACTGAAAATAAGCGATAACGCCAGAGTTGCAGGCAATCTGGGTAAATTAGTTTCATCTTGTTGGAACAGATTGACTTGCTACTCTCGTCCTAAGCAGGCAGTGCCAGGGGGGCCGCAGAAGATTTCTCCCGCATGATGAACACATTCTTTACTGCATTTAAATATATTACTTTATGTTTTTCCTGTTAACTTGGTGCTGCTCCAGATTTTAGGAGCCAAATGTAGAATTGTGTTTTTTTTCAGGGCTGTCTCGATTCATTAAAAAAACCTTCCCTCTTAACAAGAGAGAATGGTTCCATATAAAGCAGGTTGTTTCAGATATCCCAGATATACTTGTGTGTTGATAACTTTTAGAGAATGCCCAGTCCTTCATTACTGGCCCTAATACATATGTAATTACACTGTAATTGCACTCTAACTACACTGTAGTTACACAGTAACTAGGAAGTTTTCTGTTAATTGTACTCACAATGGTATAACCTGTTTGCGGTAGCATTTTAAATCTGTTGTGTTTAAGTCTATTAGTTCACCCTTGTTATAAACTTAAAACATTAAGCCAAGTTCAACATTAAAATGCGTGAAATGTAGTATTGAAATGTGTATTACATCATATTTGCACTGCATATGCTTCCAGTGACAGTATACTTGCATAGGTATTACGTAGGGTTATGTAGGGCTACGTAGGGTGACTATAAAACAGCGCTGAACATCCTCTCAGTCTGTGGGGTTCTGGAAACAAATGACACAGCAGGTTATAACACTCTCAATGTGATCCCTAGGAATTATTCGTTTAAAAAAACAATGCCTGTAAAAAAAAGTGGGGTTTCATGGGTTGTTTTAAATGTTCACACAAAATCTTCAACCTACATGGCATACATCCCAGTTGTTTCAAATGAAAAGAGAAAATAAGCTTCTAAAATATTGCCGTAGTTGAGCATCATTGAAACCGAAAAGCGGCTTCGTGTTAGAAAACACTTAAATACTTTGGAGAAACTACAGCCAAAAAGAAATATATCTGCCATTAGCAACGCACCGCAAATATCCAATGGTATTTTAGTGCATGCGATAAAATGTTATTGCAGTTGGCCGGTTTTACTGGCCACAGCTGGCGTTCAGAGGATTAAGAGCGGAAAAAGGAGCCGTTAAACCTCACCGTGATTTAGAGCGCTAATGCATGGCAGCATTTAAACACAAGGGCAGGATTAAAGCAGCTAGAACCCACAAAAAAACTGCCACAAAACATCTCACACATACGCTTGATCATAACAAAGAAAGCGCCGTTCAGCTTGTTATTATGAATCATTTATCAAACATCTTAATGACACCCGAGACTACCCAGGTGATAGTTAGTTCATTAGGACAAAGAGCTGCAAAGAGCGTTTAAAGATCGTTTAAACAAGCGATCGTCATTCCCGGTCCTGGAGGGTCGCAGGGTCTACTGGTTTTTGTTGCTACTTGGCAATTCATTGATCAATTAAAGCAGTCCATTACACAGTTAGTTCACCTCACATGGTTTCTTGGGTCTGAATTGGTTGCTGATATTAAGGTGAAAAGAAAAACTAGCCGACCCTGCGGGATGTAACCCCGGGACTAATCTTCAATGTGCTTCTAGTACCCATGTTTAAATGTTAGTCCCGTTTGGGCCTGTTATACCAGCAGTGATTCAGGGAATGCACCAGAAGGCAGGTGTGGGCAATTCTATTCCTGGAGGGCAAGTGTGCACGCAAGCTTTTGATTCCTCCAAATACCCCGGTCCGATTAACTAATTAGCTGATTACATCAACACTGTTTCAACTGTGCATTAGATTGCGATAAAGCTTCTCACATAGAGACAACAGTATTGGGCTTACTGTACATTCACATAATGTAATGAAATTTAGCTAAAATGGCAATAAATTAATTGGACCGATTAAATAACTAAGAGCAGAGGTTTAATTGACATCCAGCAACAAATATATATGTTTGCTTCATGAAATTAAGAAATATAGAAGAACATTTTACACAAGGGTAAAAAAAAAAAATAACTCAAAAAGGCCGATCTTTCAGATTATTGCACCATTTCCCCAAAATGAGACCAATGCCCTTAAGAATGGTTACTCCTGCCTTCCCAAACCCTTAAGAATGGGTACTCCTGCCTTCCCAAACCCTTAAGAATGGGTACTCCTGGCTTCCCAAACCCTTAAGAATGGGTACTCCTGCCTTCCCAAACCCTTAAGAATGGGTACTCCTGCCTTCCCAAACCCTTAAGAATGGTTACTCCTGCCTTCCCAAACCCTTAAGAATGGGTACTCCTGGCTTCCCAAACCCTTAAGAATGGGTACTCCTGCCTTCCCAAACCCTTAAGAATGGTTACTCCTGCCTTCCCAAACCCTTAAGAATGGTTACTCCTGCCTTCCCAAACCCTTAAGAATGGGTACTCCTGCCTTCCCAAACCCTTAAGAATGGGTACTCCTGGCTTCCCAAACCCTTAAGAATGGGTACTCCTGCCTTCCCAAACCCTTAAGAATGGGTACTCCTGCCTTCCCAAACCCTTAAGAATGGTTACTCCTGCCTTCCCAAACCCTTAAGAATGGGTACTCCTGGCTTCCCAAACCCTTAAGAATGGGTACTCCTGCCTTCCCAAACCCTTAAGAATGGTTACTCCTGCCTTCCCAAACCCTTAAGAATGGTTACTCCTGCCTTCCCAAACCCTTAAGAATGGTTACTCCTGGCTTCCCAAACCCTTAAGAATGGGTACTCCTGCCTTCCCAAACCCTTAAGAATGGTTACTCCTGCCTTCCCAAACCCTTAAGAATGGTTACTCCTGCCTTCCCAAACCCTAAAGAATGGTTACTCCTGCCTTCCCAAACCCTTAAGAATGGTTACTCCTGCCTTCCCAAACCCTTAAGAATGGTTACTCCTGCCTTCCCAAACCCTTAAGAATGGGTACTCCTGCCTTCCCAAACCCTTAAGAA
Source organism: Ilyophis sp. 1 JC-2022 (assembly GCA_022702515.1). Taxonomy (NCBI): domain Eukaryota; kingdom Metazoa; phylum Chordata; class Actinopteri; order Anguilliformes; family Synaphobranchidae; genus Ilyophis; species Ilyophis sp. 1 JC-2022. Next base: position 80,811,994 of record CM040405.1, read on the forward strand.
TGGGTACTCCTGCCTTCCCAAACCCTTAAGAATGGTTACTCCTGCCTTCCCAAACCCTTAAGAATGGGTACTCCTGCCTTCCCAAACCCTTTAGAATGGTTACTCCTGCCTTCCCAAACCCTTAAGAATGGTTACTCCTGCCTTCCCAAACCCTTAAGAATGGTTACTCCTGCCTTCCCAAACCCTTAAGAATGGGTACTCCTGGCTTCCCAAACCCTTAAGAATGGGTACTCCTGCCTTCCCAAACCCTTAAAAATGGGTACTCCTGGCTTCCCAAACCCTTAAGAATGGGTACTCCTGCCTTCCCAAACCCTTAAGAATGGTTACTCCTGGCTTCCCAAACCCTTAAGAATGGGTACTCCTGCCTTCCCAAACCCTTAAGAATGGTTACTCCTGGCTTCCCAAACCCTTAAGAATGGTTACTCCTGGCTTCCCAAACCCTTAAGAATGGGTACTCCTGCCTTCCCAAACCCTTAAAAATGGTTACTCCTGGCTTCCCAAACCCTTAAGAATGGGTACTCCTGCCTTCCCAAACCCTTAAGAATGGGTACTCCTGGCTTCCCAAACCCTTAAGAATGGGTACTCCTGCCTTCCCAAACCCTTAAGAATGGGTACTCCTGGCTTCCCAAACCCTTAAGAATGGGTACTCCTGGCTTCCCAAACCCTTAAGAATGGGTACTCCTGCCTTCCAAAACCCTTAAGAATGGGTACTCCTGGCTTCCCAAACCCTTAAGAATGGGTACTCCTGGCTTCCCAAACCCTTAAGAATGGGTACTCCTGGCTTCCCAAATTTTCTCGAGCCAAGGGGACACTTGTGTGGGAATAGATTTTCTGTGACTTACCACTTAAAACAGAAAAGCACATTTAAACATGGAATGCATGTATTGATATATATCAGATCTACTCAAACCCAGGACCTGTGGGCCATTGTGTCTGCAGATATTTGCTCCATCCATATCCATATCCATAAATACCATAAATCACAGAGGTCTGAAGCCACTGAAATAAGTAAAAGCAGAAATGAGTATGAAATCCATAAATGTATTGGACCCTGTGTATTTTTGTATAGTACAGTATGGTTGCACTGCCTTTAAGCACACAGAGCTACAGGGGATCTGCTGCACTGTTGCTGTGCAAATGTTGCTGTGCCACTCTGCTTAGGCCTTTGGAGAGGCCCGCACACACACACACACTCACACACACTCACTCACACACACTCACTCACTCACTCACTCACATGCACGCAGACACACACACACTCACACACACACACACACACACACACACACACTCAACACTTACCAGTCAGGTATATACACAGATGGGAGATCAGTCAGGTATATACACAGGTGTGAGATCAGTCAGGTATATACACAGGTGTGAGATCAGTCAGGTATATACGCAGATGTGAGATCAGTCAGGTATATACACAGGTGTGAGATCAGTCAGGTATATACGCAGATGGGAGATCAGTCAGGTATATACACAGGTGGGATGATCAGTCAGGTATATACATAGGTGGGAGATCAGTCAGGTATATACACAGGTGTGAGATCAGTCAGGTATATACACAGGTGTGAGATCAGTCAGGTATATACACAGGTGTGAGATCAGTCAGGTATATACACAGGTGGGAGATCAGTCAGGTATATATGCAGGTGGGATGATCAGTCAGGTATATACACAGGTGTGAGATAAGTCAGGTATATATGCATGTGGGATGATCAGTCAGGTATATACACAGGTGTGAGATCAGTCAGGTATATATGCAGGTGGGATGATCAGTCAGGTGTGTACATAGGTGGGAGGGAGATTAGTCAGGTATATACACAGGTAGGAGATCAGTCAGGTATATACGAAGGAGGAAGATTAGTCAGGTATATACACAGGTGGTAGGGAGATTATTCAGGTATATACACAGGTGGTAGGGAGATTATTCAGGTATATACACAGGTGGTAGGGAGATTAGTCAGGTATATACACAGGTGGGAGGGAGATTAGTCAGGTATATACATTACATTACATTACATTATAGGCATTTAGCAGACGCTCTTATCCAGAGCGACTTACATACTTCTTATTACATTTATCCATTCATACAGCTGGATATATACTGAAGCAATGCAGGTTAAGTACCTTGCTCAAGGGTACAACGGCAGTGTCCTACCTGGGAATCGAACCTGCAACCTTTCAGTTACAAGTCCAGTTCCTTAACCATTATACTACACTGCCGCCCCTATACACAGGTGGTAGGGAGATTAGTCAGGTATATACACAGGTGGGAGGGAGATTATTCAGGTATATACTATATGTGTATAATATAGTGTATCTATGTAATGTAATATAATCTAAACAGATTTTTGTTCCCACTAACAAGCACACAGCTCCCAATTCCACAGAGCCAAATTACACACCAGGCAAAAAGACTGTTTTGGTTTTTTATTGCTACTGATTAGAGAAAATTGTGGTCAGCTATTTGATTTAAAGCTTCAATTTCCCGGGGAGTTCAACTAATCTTGTCGCATTACATGTGCTGTTTAGAGGAAAGAAAATTGACATTTGTGTAAAAAGCTGTCGACAACACCTCTGTTTGCAAAACAGTCTCCATCCGGTTTATTTTCAAGTCAAGAACTCCCAAACTGCTTCATGTAAGAGTTTAAATTAACATCCAGAGGATATGACAGCTGGATAGAAATTGAAAACTGTTAAGTTATTTTTTACAATTACAAACAGGCACTGCAAACCTGGTTCACTCTGCCTCTGTGGCACCCAGCAGTGGCTTGACATAATTAAAAGCACATGAGACTAGCCAGTGCTGTAATTACAACAACAAAAAAATGAAAGCCTGCTTAATTAGTTACTTGAATTAGAAATGAGTTAAGACAGTTTTAATTGGCACTTTAATTGGATATTTCTGGGCAATTCCGTAGTTCCGCAAGAACATCAAAATGCAGCCACTTCTTTTCCATGGCAACCTGGTCCACCAATAAAAGCACTCAATGCAGGACTACGGTGTCATTACCTTTCCAAGCCAATTAGGCTTCAGATACAGTCTGGATTACACTGATGTTTTACAGACTGTCGCCTGGAAACAGGAGCCCTGGAAACGAGAGCCCTGTCGCTCTGCTGTTCATCCTAAACTTTGTCTGGCTAATTGAAGCCGTTCTTTCCTTCTCTCTCTGTACACCGAATGGGCTCATTTGTTAAAAGAACAGCGACGGATTCGTTAGCGCAGTCTGGTAATGAGAAACAGTCAGTGGCACAGTGGAGACGTCTCAAACTCGTGTCTGATCAAAAGCGCCCGTGTCGCCAGCATTTGTCTGTCTACAGTCCCACTTTATTGAAAAATATTAAATATGCAAATCCCTTTATTTCTTCACAACTTTACAGATAGCCTATTGGATAGTTTTACATTGTTCAGGAGTTTGCCTGAATCCCTATTGGTTACATCCCTCTTGTGAAGAGATCAGCTGATATGTTGGATTCACTCGGGCTTTCCTGCTTTCCACAGCTCACTGGATTCAGAACCACAGTAATAATGCAGAGATATTTTCCGCAGAGGAAAGTGTTGCCAGATTCATGGTAATTTCCCAGCAAATCCTCTTTTAAAACCCCCTGTCCCTCACTGCCACTGATACATATTTACTCTGGAGTCTTTAGCTCCATGAATTTTTCAAATCCCTCTTTTTTAAAATCTTTATTTGAGCAGGCAGTTCAAGGGGAACTGACAGCACTCCTGTGCAGAGAGACAAACCGGGGAAGCAAAGTTCAAAGGATTGCATCAGCCAAACAGACGCAGGGGGTCGGGTTGCCAGATGTTGCCATTTTGTGGGCCAGGAACTTGGTTTAAAGTCAAAGGAGCTTAGACATGATATTGATGCGAAGGACAGGAAGACTAGCTTTCAAGTCAAGGTCGAGCTGCAAACTGTGGGGTGGTGTTGGTGGGGGCTCTTTGGGTCTTTATGCCTTCACTCTGGTCAGGCTAATAGGCCCCTGTGAGGAGGGGGCATTAATGCAGGTCATTTTAGGCCACAGCACATGGAGTTATCTGCTAACGGCTCTATGCACCACTGCCCCCCCCCCCCCATTATCTCCCATGTACAGCTGGCTTAAAGACCGCCCCCCTCCTCCCCCCTCCTCTCTTCCTCTGCTTTCTCATCCCCTCCTCCTCTTATCCTTCTCCTCCCTCTGCTGCCAGTCTATCACCGTGCTGTCCAATCACGTTCTGGTTTAACCCAAGCAGTTCTACCCTTCTGGGGATGACCAATGAGAATGGGTGGGTATAACGTTGAAAACACACAAAAAAGACTACTATCCTTAAACAAAATGCGGAGCAGAATAACACTAAGCTACTGAAAATATCCTCACTGCTGAATCACTGCTGAGGAGTATGTGGTTTATTTCTCAAGATGACGAGTAAAAAGTCTCCCAGTGGTGCCCAAAAACCATTATCTGAACAAACTGAAGTTAAAATACCAGTAAGAGGCAGCGAAGCTTCCACATCGCTTGATGAAACGCAGTAGCTTGCAGCCTCCTAACAGAATCAGGCTGTCCTCAGTTTCCTATATAGTTAGGGCCTGATTTACTAAGGTCTTTAGCGCGTGTAAAACCTTTTAGCGCACGCAAAACCAATAACATGACAAATGATTGGTCATGGTATTTATTTTGCACCAATCATTGGTTGTCTTGGAAAGGTCTTCGTACCCGCTAAAGGTGTGAGTAAATGAGGCCCTTAATCTCTTTCTGTAACACACTGAGGCCGGAATTTAGAGGGGGGCTGTCCTACGTCAGCGGCTGTCACCCCACCATCACTGGCGCTCTGCTTACACACCATGGCAGTGCCGCTGATCGTCTGTCCCTCAGAAACCTTACAGAAAAACCACCCTGCCAAGAGCACCAGCTGGAGCCTTTTTTAAAATTTGCTTTTCAATTCACTTCTTATCAGAACAGACTTGAAAAAACCCAGACTTACTGTGTAGCCAATCAGAATGGGAGTATACTGCAATCTTGTAAATTCCTGGAATAAAAAAAGAAAAATATATATACATAATTTCACAGCAGTGTATACCTCGGAGGTAATAGTGACTGTTTGTTTTCAATTTGCTCCTTATCCTTAACATACTGTCAACCATTTTGGAAGGGAATTTTGCAGTATATTGCAATATATTACAAATATGTGGGTTATTATTTTGAAAATATAATAGTTCACAACAGTTCCACTATGTGAAAGTGGCAAATCTCTATATTTGCCATTTTGCCCATATAATGTGAAGTGTCTCAATATCTTAATAATATATATTTTATTTTGATATAGTTTCAGGATACAGTGAACATTCTTCTTCAGTGAGCATTTCCAGGGATCTGCAAGAATGTTTTCACAAACTTTACTGGCAACTTAACAGGCGAGTTTACAATTTGAATAATTCTGTGACCTTGGGTATGGGTCTCATTAATATTACCGCCAGATTGGAGAAAATAGGGGTGCATGGGGCTCCGCTGGATTATGGGATTACCAGCTGTTCCTCCCTCTGATTGGTCAACTCCCCCACAGAGAGAGACCTCTGGGAAATATTCCAATGATATTTGCACTCTTGAGTCTCTGTAACCGTGTAGAAAACAAAATTAACCTGCTCACTATTCAGAAAATAAAGGCATTAGTATTGGCAGAGCTAAATTATTATTCTTCAAGTGTAAAATTATAGAGTAATGAGGGGGAGCCCACCCAGACAGCCGACACGCTGACATTTAATGACTTTGACAATTTGCTTGTTCTTATTGGAACAGGGGAAGGTAATACATCAAGCGTACTTTTCTTTGGGCATGGGTCACCATGGCGACAGTGCTACCCCCCACTCTACACACACACACCGGTTAATCTCTCCATCTCTCTCTTTCTCTCTCTCTCACACACACACACACACACACACACACACACACACACACACACACAGACATACACACACTCAGAGCGAGGTTTGTAATGGTGGCTGTACAAACAATTTGTAGCTTTTCCCGATATAATAAAAAAGAATCGTTTTAGAAAATGAAAGGTCATCCAAATTGTTTTCTGGCAATACTGCTGAAATGGAGAGTAATCCAATTTAAAACTGTCATTAAACACTTATGGTTTATTGGGCCTCTCTCCAAGATAAAACCTCCAAATACCAAAAGGAAACATGAAATATACTCTAAAATTCAGTATATATATCTATTAAATACATTTTTTCTCATATATTCCTAATGCAAAAATTATCTTACATAGTAATATATAGTGCAGTCTGTAAGTATTTCTTTAGGTTTGGCTCTGTACTCCAGCACTAAACCATGAATATGAGGTTAAAGTGCAGACTGTCAGGTGTAATTTAAGGGTTTATATCCTTATCCAGTGATCCATGTAGGAATTACAGGCCTCTTTATATACAGCCCCTTTATATTAGGGGACCAAAATGAATTGGACAAATGAACATAATCTTCAATCTTCAATAAAGTCGTCATGTTTACTATGTTTGCATTTGATGACTGCCATAACTCATAACTCATAAACATCATGCGGGTGGAGCTCTGGCCCTCATGCTGGTGGAGCTCTGGCCTCATGCGGGTGGAGCTCTGCCCTCATGCTGGTGGAGCTCTGGCCTCATGCGGGTGGAGCTCTGCCCTCATGCGGGTGGTGCTCTGCCCTCATGCGGGTGGAGCTCTGGCCTCATGCGGGTGGAGCTCTGCTCTCATGCGGGTGGTGCTCTGGCCTCATGCTGGTGGAGCTCTGCCCTCATGCGGGTGGTGCTCTGGCCTCATGCTGGTGGAGCTCTGGCCCTCATGCTGGTGGAGCTCTGCCCTCATGCGGGTGGAGCTCTGGCCCTCATGCTGGTGGAGCTCTGGCCTCATGCGGGTGGAGCTCTGGCCTCATGCGGGTGGAGCTCTGCCTCATGCTGGTGATACTCTGCCCTCATGCGGGTGGAGCTCTGGCCTCATGCTGGTGGAGCTCTGCCCTCATGCGGGTGGAGCTCTGCCTCATGCGGGTGGAGCTCTGCCATCATGCGGGTGGAGCTCTGGCAGGCCTGTACTGCAACCATCTTCAGTTCTGTTCCTGTTTCTTTCAGGAAATATTTCCCTTCAGTCTTGACTCCAGCCGGTGAAATGCTTGTTCGATTGATTCAGGTGACTGACTTGAACAGTGAAAAAAAACATGGCCCCCCTTGGTTTCTTTAGCAGTGTATTTGGGGTTATTACCCTGCTGTAAGGTGAAGTGCTGTCCAATGTGTTTTGAGGCATTTGGTTGGATCTGAGCACATACGATGTTTCTGTACTCTTCAGGATTCACCCTGCTGCTGCGGTCAGCAGTCACATCATCAATAAGAAAGGTGAGCCAGTTCCAGCGGCAGCCATACCTGTCCGGGCCATAACACTCACATACACAATGTTTCACAGATGAGAGGGCTGCTTTGGATCATGAGCAACTCCTTTCTTTCTCCACACTTTTCTCTTTCCATCACTTTGGTACAGGTCAATACTCGTCTCATCTGGCCAAATAAAACTTTACCATTCCTTTCCATTTATTATAAAGCGCTTTAATCCATAATTACACTCATTCTTTATGACTAACAAAAGCCACGTTTATTCATGAAAAAAGAGTCTAAAAAGCATGATAGTTAAGTGCGTAAGCATACGATGAGGCGCTTGACGCTTGACTGAGCAAGGACCTTCCATTTGCCTAATTCATGTTGCCTTCCTCCGTCCTCGTATCTGACCCTTGCATCCTTTCCTCGCGTCCACCGTTGGGCGGAGCTAAGGAGCGATGAAAGGGCGCGATGAAAGGATGCAGGAGTGAAAATAAGCGAGTGGAACAAAGGGCTGTAATTCCTGCATGGATCACCCGATATGGATGTTCATACCCTCAAATTAAAGTTGATAGTCTGCACTTTAACCTTTAACAGTGTATATATGCTCTATATATGGCATTTTACTTTATAAGATAATATATACAGTGCCCTCCACTATTATTGGCACCCCTGGAAATGGCCCTGTCACACTATTGCGTATGAGAGAAACGTATGAGTTGCGCATGTAAATTCATAAAATAATTTTCATACGCACAAAAAGCGTAAAATAGCGTATGGCCAGCGTATGCCTAGCGTATGCCTAGCGTATGCCTAGCGTATGCCTAGCGTATGCTTAGCGTATAAACCATACGTCCGAATACGCACAACATTTTTAAGCATGCTTAAAAAACTTTTTGTGCCTCGCCGTATGCCAGCGTATGCCATCGTATGCGTGATATTTTTCATACACTGGCATACGCTAGTACGATACGCAATAGTGTGACAGGGCCATTAAGATGAGTAAAAAGGGTTATAAAAGAATTACCGTTTGGTGAATTATCTCAATGTCGCACTGAATTTAAAAATAAGATTTTAAATAGCAACCATCTGCAGATATAGGAATAATACTATATAGTATGCATTTTGTATGGGCATTATAAAAACTGTAGAAATAGAAAATGAGACAAAAATGTGAATAAAACAAAGAATAAGAAGAAAGGTTTCATGTTTCACGTGCAAACTAATGATATGCTGTTATATATTAAATACACAGATAACCCAGGAGATATACTGTTATATATTAAATACACAGATAACCCAGGATTATGTCGTGTCAGGGGTTTGGATGTGGAGGAATCTTTGACTTCCCTTTGGGCTATTTCAATGTTTTTATAATAAGGCACAAGGCAAGTATGGAAATTCTAAATAACCGAAATATAAACATTCCAGGAACCACATGGATAATGTCCCAAAGCTCAATGCTTTTCTCCTAGCATTGCAAAGAAAATCCTGAATAAAATATAAAAATTTATCAAGAAAATGTATGGATTATAAATGTATGTATGTATTATTTAATATACAGTAAAGGTCATAAAATAAGTCACATATTCACATCAGAGTTCATGCAGAGTAATTAGACATATTAACCCATTAATTAATTAATTACATACTGTTACAAATTGTTTTTAGAAAATGATTTTAAGAAACTATATGTTTTATCTTTTGCTAGACTTTTTCCATCTCAAATTAGCAGCAATGGAGGACTAACTATAAGCAGAATTAAGCCTGGGTACAATACTGAATGTTATTTTACTAAACCTGATTTTAATGGGTTCATAGAGACAGAAGAGTCCAAGGGACACAGTCCTGCTGGAGATGGCATTATCTACAGTCATGTGTTGGAGTGTTTACAGCAATTAAATCCTGTGAAGATGCGCGGATGGCCAGAGCACGTCTTTCTCCCACCAGTATTTTAAATGTCCCACAGCGTAGCAGTAAAGATTCCGATTTTCAACAAAGAGCTCTGTGTATACCCGGAAAATATGAAAACATAACATTTTCATGAGCTTTGCAATGGCGTAGAGGTGTATTCACACCTGCATAAAACAACCCGTGATCCTGCAACTATAACATTATCCCTGTATCAAAGATTAATGCCTGAAGCAAGCAGTGAAGAAGCTGAAGTATTTGAGTGAGATTTTCTCAACACGGTTACACTGCATCTGCCGGCTGTAAAAAAGAAAACTAAACTTTTTTTGTTAGACCTGTTCATATTTTCCATCTATTTGGTGATAATTTATGGCAGTTTAATTACAGTAATGCTGTGCAGACACAAGCCATTTATTTTCCTCCGGGTGGCGTTAATGTTTTGTGTGTTAATGAGCAGATGATCAGCTCTTTGTGTTCAGTAAATCAGGGAAGCGGCGCTCGGTAGAGACGTTCACCGTCGCGGCAGAATTACGAGGATGCGTACAGAGATCCGCATTAAGAAAGGACCCGTCAACGGGGTACAGAGATCCGCACTAAGAAAGGACCCGTCAACGGGGTACAGAGATCCGCACTAAGAAAGGACCCGTCAACGGGGTACAGAGATCCGCACTAAGAAAGGACCCGTCAACGGGGTACAGAGATCCGCACTAAGAAAGGACCCGTCAACGGGGTAGAGCGCATCACTAAGAAAGGACCCGTCAACGGGGTAGAGCAAATCACTAAGCAAGCAGGCCTTCGGTTAATGTCACAAATTAGACCCGTCAATGCAACGGGATGATTCTGTTTGTGTTGAGTGACTGTTTCTGCCTCTCTGAAGCATTTATTTTACAACACACTTAGAGAGAGAAAAAACATTTTGCGACAGGGTCAAAGACCAATACAACATTGAGCAAAAAAAAGCCTTCCAAAATGTATTTAGCTTTTTAGCTAATGCCACATTCAGCATAAATGAGTTCCCGGGAGTTCCCCAGTGTTCACAAACACAGCAGAGCATGTGATCCGGAGGCAGGATGTCGCTCGTTAAAAAGAGTCCTCAGAATAAAACACCAGTGCCTGCTGGATGTCTGGCCCTCATTTACACAAATCCAGACCCTCAAGGTAAAACCCACTGTGTGTCGAATGGCACAGGTCTGTGGAGAAATGCTTTTACTCATTAAGTGTTCATTCCTCCATCTGCAAAATAGATTAAGCGGGACAGGGATTTCTTTAATGGTGCACACAAGTAGTGGATGGGGAAATAAGTGTTCTATCAAAACCAGCAACCATACCACCTGTACCCTTCTCATGTCAAACCAGAAGCCATATTGCCCTGTACCTTTCTCATGTCAAACCAGAAGCCATATCGTCCTGTACCCTTCCCATGTCAAGCCGGAAGCCATACCACCATATACCCTTCTCATGTCAAACTGTTTAACCCTCTAATGGCCCTTGATCGTTTGGTGGAGCAGGTTTTGGGTCTTGGTGTCTTGTTTGGGAGTGTGTTGGACTTGACTCATAAACCAAATGGTAGAGATGGCTCAATCAGGTGGGGTTGGGTCCGCCATGTTTTTCGGCAGGATATCGAGACTCGGGGTGTGCAATACTAGGTGGTTGAGCTGGCCATTAAAGGGTTAAGTCAAACAGGTTAGAGCTCTCTTATGTTAGAGGTCATTAGAGTATGGATGTTACCCATAGAATTCTGGTCGAAATTCCCCACTAAAAACCTGGCTCTCTATCTGTCCACCCAAATATCCCTTGTTTCTGATTGGCCACACAATCCCTTGCATTTCATACCCACTTAGCTTCCCCAGACCATCACCACAAAAAATAATTGAGTTCTCAGTTGGCTTTAGCAATTAAATATCTAAACAAAGGTCAAAGGTGAAAGGTCACTGGCCACTGTGTTTTGTGAACGGCCTGTAAAGATAACCTTCTTCCCCGCCCCCAGGATCGTTGCTGTTAGGTCTTTGTGTTGCTAAGCACATGTGAATACCCAGGGTCTGGAAGCTCTAAAATCCTCATTTATCTCCCTGTAGAGATAAATATTGAAATAAATAAATGAATAAATAAAAAGTCAATGCGGGCACAAGGGCTATGGTGAAGGTGATTTATGCGCCCCATCACTGTGGTTATGCCTCATGTACAAAATGTTTTGTGTTGATGTAAATTCACCTTCTCTTTTTGACCTGCCAACTCAAAACTGGTGCACAAAACTATATTTTAAAAACTGTATTTATGTGTTTAACCCTGGGGCTATTCTTATAAAGTCTGCCCGTTTGTGATCTGCAATCAATGGCCCCTGACAGATTAGCAATGCAGATGTAAGCTGCTCTGCCATTGGGTCATGGGACAGTCCACTGTGACTTCATCCCCTGATGGGTGAGAGCTGCTCTGCCATTGGCTCATGGGACAGTCCACTGTGACTTCATCCCATGACAGATGTGAGCTGCTCTGCCATTGGCTCTTTTCAGAGACAATTGTGACTTCATCTTTCACTAAAGTTGGAGATTCACACTTCCTGTAACGACCAGCCAAACACTGGGACAGCAAATGCCAAAATCACCAAAAAAAAAAAAAGGTTTTCTGTAATTATCACTTTATAATTAATATGTAAATATTCTAATTCATCTCTCTCACTTTGTCCTCTCTTCTCCCTTTCTCTCCTTTTTTTAGATAGATACTTAAACAACAACTTTAATATGTAAAATATATGTAATTTGCATAATTTGATCATTATGAACAATCTGTTTATACACATTGTATATCAAAGACATTGGTATTGTTTAAATATCTTTGATGATTCATTTGCATATGCATTTTACATTTGTGTTTGGTTCTTTTTATAAAGATGACAGCCATATTAATCTTACTTATCATGCATATGTAACCTAGAGATATTCTAAGACAGAATAATTACAGTTAGTAAACGTTTGGTCTTTTCTGAAGGTACTCTAAAGAAACCGAAGTAATCCTAAAATGATTGAAGTTTAAACCGGTTCCCTTGAACTTCAGAATATCAAACATAGACCCTTCTGCTGAGGTAATACAGTACATTTAAGACAAAGTGGATTTTTATTCTCACTATTGCTTGAATCAAGGGGTGTTGCCAAGAAATTTATTTTTATTCTCAGATTTTATAAGCATAAGAGGTCTCACAAATATCTCCAAATCCATTTTGTTATATAGACAAGCTGCTGTGCAGGTTGTGTACTTTCTGAATGAATGCAATCAGTTACAGTACCGAGTGTTCTGATTGAAGTAGGTTTTTGCAGAGTGCTCCACATCTGTCCTTCTAATCTCAATTCAATTTCCCTAAACAGCTACAATTCCAAGGTCACTTCCCCAACTATGACCTCATCAAGATAAGGAGCCAATTGAATTGTTCCTCCAAACAGCCAATGGTAGGGACAGCTGTGCCCATCAAATTGAATCTGTTGAATCTAGCATGGAAATTTAAACACTGCAACACTGGGACATCGCAATGACATTTTCACACAAGGGTTCGGTTTCAGTATGTGTCAGGATATTGCTCGTCATACATATTGTAAAAGATAATTTATTCGCACAGCCAATTATGAAATCATCAGGTTAATTGACATTGCTGGTAAACTAATTTCCATTTAAGGCTCCACCCCTAGAGAAGCACAAGAATTGTTTAAGATGTTTCAGTTTTACAAGAGGGGACTTCAGCCTCTTAATCTCACAGACATCAGCAAGAAAGCCTACAAGATAAGATTTTCATTCAATCATTCTAGACAAAACACATTGTTGCCAAGAGCAAACGAAGACCAAAAAATAGGCTTGACTATGTTCTGAGATGTAAGATGTAAGACACGGGTGTCAAACTCAAGTCCTGGAGGGCGGCAGCATCCTGCGGGTATTTAAGGTTTCCCTTCAATGAGGAGCCAGCTTCAGATCGAGGTGTATGGACTCTTTGGCCAATCAAGGAATGATTGATTCACTGGGGCTATCAAGGACACCAAATCCAGCTGATACTGCAGCCCTGTAAGCCAGGGGTCCGCCCCTTCTGACATCATCAACCCAGCTGATACTGCAGCCCTGTAAGCCAGGGGTCCGCCCCTTCTGACATCATCAACCCAGCTGATACTGCAGCCCTGTAAGCCAGGGGTCCGCCCCTTCTGACATCATCAACCCAGCTGATCCTGCAGCCCTGTAAGCCAGGGGTCCGCCCCTTCTGACATCATCAACCCAGCTGATACTGCAGCCCTGTAAGCCAGGGGTCCGCCCCTTCTGACATCATCAATCCAGCTGATACTGCAGCCCTGTAAGCCAGGGGTCCGCCCCTTCTGACATCATCAACCCAGCTGATACTGCAGCCCTGTAAGCCAGGGGTCCGCCCCTTCTGACATCATCAACCCAGCTGATACTGCAGCCCTGTAAGCCAGGGGTCCGCCCCTTCTGACATCATCAACCCAGCTGATCCTGCAGCCCTGTAAGCCAGGGGTCCGCCCCTTCTGACATCATCAACCCAGCTGATACTGCAGCCCTGTAAGCCAGGGGTCCGCCCCTTCTGACATCATCAATCCAGCTGATACTGCAGCCCTGTAAGCCAGGGGTCCGCCCCTTCTGACATCATCAACCCAGCTGATACTGAAGCCCTGTAAGCCAGGGGTCCGCCCCTTCTGACATCATCAACCCAGCTGATACTGCAGCCCTGTAAGCCAGGGGTCCGCCCCTTCTGACATCATCAACCCAGCTGATACTGCAGCCCTGTAAGCCAGGGGTCCGCCCCTTCTGACATCATCAACCCAGCTGATACTGCAGCCCTGTAAGCCAGGGGTCCACCCCTTCTGACATCATCAACCCAGCTCATACTGCAGCCCTGTAAGCCAGGGGTTTGCCCCTTCTGACATCATCAACCCAGCTGATACTGCAGCCCTGTAAGCCAGGGGTCCGCCCCTTCTGACATCATCAACCCAGCTGATACTGCAGCCCTGGAAGCCAGGGGTCCGCCCCTTCTGACATCATCAACCCAGCTGATACTGCAGCCCTGTAAGCCAGGGGTCCGCCCCTTCTGACATCATCAACCCAGCTCATACTGCAGCCCTGTAAGCCAGGGGTCTGCCCCTTCTGACATCATCAACCCAGCTGATACTGCAGCCCTATAAGCCAGGGGTCCGCCCCTTCTGACATCATCAACCCAGCTGATACTGCAGCCCTGGAAGCCAGGGGTCTGCCCCTTCTGACATCATCAACCCAGCTGATACTGCAGCCCTGTAAGCCAGGGGTCCGCCCCTTCTGACATCATCAACCCAGCTGATACTGCAGCCCTGTAAGCCAGGGGTCCGCCCCTTCTGACATCGTCAATCAAGCCTCACAAATATAACTAAGTGTCCTGAACCCAACCCAAACAAAACTCAAAAGAATATAAGAATCTGTACTTTGAAAGTTGGTAATACTACAAGATGTTATTACTGAGTAACTCCAACGTAGGTAACATGGAACAGCAGTTAGTGGTATTCTTAATTACACATGTGAAACAAGGCCAGCCCTGTTACATCTCTCCTGCTGAATGAAATCATTCCTTATCATAAAGACATGTTATGAAATTAACAGGCAACGTTTATTTGCTGTGTATCATGAAGATGTGGCCTATATTATTTCAAAATAGTCACGTAAAATGAATTATACCACTAACCGTTGTTCCATGTTACCTACATTGGAGTTACTCAGCAATAACCTCTTGTTACCAAGTTAGTTACAATTTAACTACACAGGTATAGGTGCACTTAATGTAAAGTGTTTCCTGAAAGTTTTTCTGCTTAAGGTAAAAGCGGAAGTCAGCATTCACCGATCTACATGAATGAATTGGATTGGCTGTTTATGAATGGCGACAAGCCACTTAAAACCCCATATTACTTGAACCCCATATTACCTGACTACTGACCAGTAAACCCATTCAGTGGGTGACAGATTTTATCTGAAAGTAAGACTACAATGTCAGTTTCCAGTTTCCAAAAGGCCAGCTTGCCAACTTAAATTAATCATCCACGATTCAGTCTGTTGATGCAAACACATTATTCCAATATATTAATTTCTTGCAAACGAATCAGCTATTCAGTTTCAGTTATAGCCACACCGCAGGCTCAAATAGTCCAGCATCTTAATGCAGTCATTACCAAAAAAGGAATGTTCTTCTAGGAAATAGCAGCCCACCAGCCCCACCGCCCACAAGCCCCACCGCCCACCAAGCCCCACCGCCTACCAGCCCCACCGCCCACCAGCCCCACCGCCAACCAGCCCCACCGCCCACCAGCCCACCAGCCCCATCGCCCACCAGCCCCACCGCCCACCAGCCCCACCAGCCCACCAGCCCACCAGCCCCACCGCCCATCAGCCCCACCAGCCCACCAGCCCCACCGCCAACCAGCCCCACCGCCCACAAGCCCCACCAGCCCAACCAGCCCACCAGCCCACCAGCCCCACCAGCCCACCGCCCACCAGCCCACCAGCCCCACCGCCCATCAGCCCCACCAGCCCACCAGCCCCACCGCCCACCAGTCCCACCAGCCCCACCGCCCACCAGCCCCACCGCCCACCAGCCCCACCGCCCAGCAGCTCAACCGCCCACCAACCACATTTCCTTCCCTCTGAAGAGGTTGTGAGAGATCTGTGCTCTTGTGTACACCCACTGACGAGGCGAAATGGAGCAGCTGCCATGATCACAGCACCCAGCTACAGCTGCCACCTCTTGCTCTGTGAGAGGGTGTATATTACTGCCTGCTTCTCCCTCCAAAGACCCGAGAGCTCAGCCCTCATAGTAATCCCATTGAGGTTGCAGCTGCCATGCTCAGCACCAAGCTACAGCTGCTGCCACTGGCTCCAGGGGTCTGGCGCTGTCCCTGGTGCTGCAGCTCAGATGGGAGTTGAGCTGTCCATGGTGCTGATTTCATGGGCTGCTTAATTAAAGCGATACGACACTTTCTGGAGTTATTTGAGCCGCATTTTCTTGCTTTCAATGGCATACTAGGCATTGTAAAGTTTGTTAAATTGACAAATTGATGATAGGCAACTGTTGCTATTCTAGTGAAGCTGCCCACTCAACCGGTCAGTGGGAGATCTTTTTGGCAAATATTTTGAATAATTGACTGAATGCAATAGATTTTGTAATTTGTTTTCTTAGTGCAATTCTTTTTGGATATGTTGTTAGATTTCTCCAGCAAAAATAAAATTCTGTGCATTTCCACAACAGAAATATTTATTGGAAGTGTACTCAATTTGTTTTCATGACAATTAAAAAAATACATATTACTAACCCAGATGATTGTAAAATTTACCCTTTTGTCTGTATAGCATTATTTTAAATTGGTGAACAAAAATGGCAAACATTTGTTAGACTTGCACTTTGAGAATAGATAAAAAACACACCTCCCTGATGGTTTGAGTTGAAAAAATGTTATCATTTAAATACATTTCAAATCTCTTAAAAAAACCCAATGGACCCAGAATTAGATTCTCTTAAGCAGCATTTCTGCTGTACCACAAGGGCATTTTTTAACTGGATTTAGTCTCTCACAAGGCCTGCTCTTATTTCAGTATTTTCTATAAACCACACATAAGCAAAAGAAAGTAATTGTGGAATCATTTTTTATCTTGGCAGCTTAAGGCTACAGATGAACAGGGGACTGTACGTTATGTTCCCTTGCTGTTCAGCTCAACAAAGCCTGGCTCTCCAGCACTTTGCAGTCTTTAAAACGGCTTTAACTTGTTTACATTTTTTAAATAAAACCGCTTGTATTACCGTCTGTTTTATTGATGCCCTAAAACTATCAAAGGCGACGCCTGTTCTGCAGACCGAAAGTAAGAAAACTAAAAACAGGCAGCAAAGCGACTGCTTAACTTTTGTATGAATTTCTGTTCAAATGAAATGGCAAATTTAAACTAATTGAATAAAATTGGCAGTTTGTCAGCATAAATAAATAAATAAATATAACATGCTGTGTAAATGCTGGGAAAAAATGTCAGCGCAGTGTGAGATCAAATCAGCCGTGGAGTTAATAAGTGTAAAATATAGTCTCTTGGGTTTGAGGTTTTTTAATGTTTGCTTGCCAGCGTGACGTTTCCAATGAGATACATCGCTATTATCGAATGATGGGTTGCGTTAAATTGATTGAGAGCTCATCCCTCAAGCATTCGCCCTCGCGCCCTGCACCCCGAACCCCCACGTTGTGACAGCAGGTATTCCGCAGCGGTCACGCTGTGGAGCGGGGATTATCCGCTGGAAAATAAAGAAAGGAAGCACTAAGCCATGAGATAAAGACTAATGAGCTGGAGAGGGTTCACTGGGAGCCATTTTTGCTCACCAAAAAACATTCACGTGGGGACGTCTCTGGTGCAGTCTTTGTAACACTTGTAGACCCAAATTCGGAAAACCATGGGTCGGAATATTAGCTATGGTCCTCGCTGACTGGGGAATTTCTTATGCAAATCAAGAGAGTCGTTTGGAAGCGCTGTGGGCTGCTGTTCCACAACGTGCCAAAAGCACACATGCGTTCATGTAATCGCTGGTTAAGGGGCAAAGACCCTCACTGCGTGAAGACTGTTGCCAACGGATGCGCTAATTATCCTGATTTAAAAGGAACCCCCGTGACCGTGGGCGACGGCAGTCCTTTCCAGATTTACGACATCCACAGCTCACGCTGAAGGGAGGTTTTCATAAATGATAGACGTCATAACGGTCCCACTCTAATGAAAAGCAGCCTAATTTTGAGCTAGCAGCCAAGCGCATCCCACATTTGTCTATATGAGAGGTTAACGTGTCTATTAAAAATACATGGGAATCATGAGAGAGAGGTATAGGAGCGCATGAATTATGGATGGTAATTAATAAAAGATATGCTGTTGAATGGATAAACAAACTTACAGTTTGATAGAGGAAAGTTTCTCATCTAAAGTTTTTCACCTCTGGTAGATTAAAAAAAGATAAAAATAAAAAGCTCAGACTTGATTGTGTGTGCAATCACTGAATTAACTAATAAAGCAAGAGAAAAGAAGGCTGCACAAACCAAAGGATACCTTAATATGCCTTAATAAGCCTTAATAAGCCTAAATAAGCCTTTAATAACACATTTTCCTCAGATTAAAAAGAGGTGAAATGTCACTGTATGACTTTAACCTCTCAATATGACTTCACTGTGACTGAGATGCTAGCCAGACAGAAACAATCCTCATGTACTTTGGGATTCAAAATGTATTTACTAAATCCAAGAACACACACAACAAAATGACCAGTGGGAAATTAACTCTTAAATTAACTCCGATATTGAATCTCTATGTGAACAGAGGTGAATTGACACTCACCAGTTTACTGTGTACAATGATATAACATCGCCTAACAAAAACAAAGACTAATCAATCTATTTTTGTGTTTGGTTGCCTGTACATAGGTCTAAACTATGCACTTATTATTATTATTATTTTTGTTTAAAGAAATGTAATAAAGATACAGACTGAATGGAATTAAAGGCTACCTTTTCCCCTGTGAAACAGGTTAGGGCTTGGGTTAGGGTTAGTTAGTGCGCAGTGTAGGTTTACTGCATGATGCTGAATATGGATGTTCCACTGCTGTCTCAATATAGGTAATAGGTTGAAGGAGAGTGTACTTCTGTCCTGAAGGCACTTCTTTCCTTTCATATTCCTCTGTACATGGACACAATATTTGACTTTAAAATGTCTTTGTTTTGCTGGTTCTCCAAACGGCCTTTTTCTTTCGTTTATCGGTGTGTGTTTTTTTGCTTCATTTCATTTCGCCCCTGGTCCTTGTCGCTACGGTATTACAGTGTGAATAAATTGCCGTCCCAAACCCAACAACCCCCCACCACAGAACACCGTCAAAATTGAGATGAAGAGCACAAGTCTTGTTTGTTTTTTATATTCACTTTGCCTGTTTGAAATGGAAGCTTCCAGAATGCGATCCCCGCAGGGCCATCACGGGCAAGAAGGGGGGAAAAAAAGGACATTTTTACATGAATAATATTATTATTATCATTATTTTAAATGTGATTTTGGTCAAATTGCAAATGCAGCATCATTTGTTGATTAATTTCTCTACAGCTTTTGCTAATTAACACAGAAGTTAAATGTGTTGCAAAGCAGCAGAATGCAAATTTACCTCTGAAAAACTTTGTAATAAATTATTTTATTGTCTTAAATACCCTACCCAGAATGCAGTTCTGCACACTTTGTATTGCAGCTACATCTGCCCACGACAGTCCAGACAGCTCTTCTAAGTTGTTTAACTATGTTATTTATTTACTTATGTTTACCTACATCTGAAGTCTGTACTGAATGAACTGATGCAAGGCCACAGTGTTTCCAGGGGAAATCGAGAGAAAAAACAGACAGAAAAACGAAGGGCTGGATCAGCCAAGGAAACAGAGATTAGGAGGAGAGGAGAACTTCATTCATTTAAAATCCACACAAGACTGCTGGCTGTTCTCCCACCTCCCGGACCCCTGGATGAGCATTCACACCAGTCTCTCACTCTTTTTCTCTCTTTCTCTTCTCTCACTATCTCTCTCTCTCCCCCTCAAATTCAAATATGCGTAAAGGTCCGGCCACACATAAGCACATTATTGCCAACGCATCATTTACATACAGTATCGCTCTCTCTCTTTCTCTCCCTCTTTCTCTCTACCTCTGTGGGAGGGAAAAAAGAGAGTGGGGCAGAGAGAGAGAGAGAGAGAGAGAGAGAGAGAGAGAGAGAGCCAATGGGGCCCCTGGCTCGGGAGGATATGCAGAGAGCAGTGAATGCACAAAGCAGGGCAGTATTCCCACCACCGTCCCGACTCTGAGCCGATCCGCTAGGGAGGAGAGGAGGAGAGGAGGAGAGGGGGAGCGTAGAGGGTGTTAAGCAGAAGGGGGAGAGGGAGGGAGAGAGAGAGAGAAACAAAGACAGAGAGACAGAAAGACAGAGAAAGATCAATAGATACAAGAAATATATCTATTGCGCTTTGACGATATGTATTTGAAAATATGTCACGTCAATAAATCATTTTGAATTTGAAGTTGATCTACATATTTAAATATTTATATTTGTTGTCATTATTGTTATTGTAGGTATCATTATTATGGCAATATGCATTTTTAAATATTTCATGCTAATATAAAGCATTTTGAATTTGAACTTGAATTTGAGAGAGTGAGAGCGAGTGAGTGAGAATGTGAGACTGGGAGTTTTTTTGACGAAGCTCCAGTCGCAGTGTATGCCTGCATTCCAAACTAAGGAAGGAGGGGGGAGGAGAGAGAGAGAGAGAAGGAGGGGAGAGAGAGAGAGAAAGAGAGAGAGGAGGAAGGGAGGGGGAGAGAGGAGAGTGACAGAAAGGGCTGAGAGGCAGAGGAAGAGAGACCAAGGAAAAGACAGAGGTAGATAGGGAGGGAGAGAAAGCAAAAGGAAGCGAGTGAGAGAGAGAAAGAACGACGAAAAGAGTGAGAGATAGAAAGGATAGACAGAAAGTGAGTGAGAGATAGGGAGAGAGGGGGAGAGAAGGAGAGAGAAAAAGGGAGAGAGAGAGAGACGAATCTGCTCTGAGCCGAGGGGGGCTGTTCCTTAGCAGCGGAGAGTCACGGAGTTGGCGGTACGCGGAGTTGGCGGTACATACGGCTTTCACTCAAGAGCGGAGGCGACCCCGGGACAACTGCCGGAATTCCACGCTCCTCGCAGGACCCCCTCCCCCCCACCACCACCAACACGTCCCCCCCCCTCCTCCTACACTCACCGTCCCGTTTGTCTGTCCGTACCCACCCTCGACGTGGACATCCAGACGTGCCCCGCGCAATTACAGCCGAACGGGGGGTCTTCAAAGGAAATGGAAGCTTTTCAAAGAAGAAGAAAAAAATAAAAGACGACAACCTCCCGCCCCCCTGCTGAGATTGCACATAAAAAAGAACTGTGCTCTGATCTTTTCTCCTTTCTCTTCTCTTCTTCTCTTCTTCCACTGAGAGTTTTTATGGTGTTTCTTTTTTTCTGAGGAAACGTTTCTGTCCGACTGAGAGAAAACAGTTTTTGGTCGTCTTGGCTGTTTTGTTAAACGCACCTTTCCCCTTTCAGCAGAAAACTCTTTCAGTGTCCGTCTGGACTAAGAGTGGATTATATGTCTCATCCTTCTTTTCGTTTTTTTGTAATTGAATTAAAGGATTATCCCTCCACCCCCACCCCAAATAATTTTCTTTCTTTTGTGGAACAGCAGCCAGGAAAAGGATGTCGGACCTTCGCTCTGTCCTTGGAGGCTCTAAAAGGATTATAACTTGGGTTTGTCGTTTCAGAATAAAATGTCATGAAAGATTTATCCCCGCCAATCATTATGGTAAACTATAAAGAAAGAGAAAGAAGTGAGTATGCTGCTGCAGATTACTGCTTTCCTGGCTTGAGGCGAATCGAGAAAGAGCGTTGCAACGCGGCTGTATTATTTGCAGGGTCGAGCATTGAAAAAATTGCCTGCCAGAATCGGACCAGATTAAACGATAGCAATGTGAAACTATGTGCACACTGTGTGCGTATGCTGGTGCAAAGAATGGGGCTTGTGTTCCCCCCCCCACCCCCCCAAAGATGAGGCAAATATTCAAGCAGGCACCGTATATATTCATTGTACCCAGACAGCATACAGAGTCCCTCTCCGTGTGCTTCATGCTTGTTTGCCTGTAGCCTTTCGCTTTTGAAGCAGAGAAGTGTGCGATACCGCTATTTGTTCGCTTTTTGGAGTAGTTAGTCGGTCATGAACTCAACCAGGGCAAAGGACTGATCTAATCTGCCCGAAGTCTCTCACCATCTGCGGGACGTTGATTTACCTCAGCCCCTCTAAAAGCTCCTGCTCAAAGCACCCCCCCAGCTCCCTCCTCCGTTTCTTTCGCCCCCACCCCCTGCCTGTCAGAATGGTGCCCCCCCCGCCAGCGAACAAGCCCCACGTGTGCCTGTCCACTATCTTGATCATGAGTAGCATGGCGCTAATGGACGCCTACCTGGTGGAGCAGAACCAGGGCCCGCGAAAGATCGGCATCTGCATCATGGTGCTGGTGGGCGACATCTGCTTCCTCATCGTCCTGCGCTACGTGGCGGTCTGGGTGGGCGCCGAGGTGCGGACCGCCAAGCGTGGCTACGCCATGATCCTCTGGTTCCTCTATGTCTTCGTCCTGGAGATCAAGGTCTACTTCGTCTACCAGAACTACAAGGCGGACCGCTCCAGCCTGGACGCCGTCGCCCGCAAGGCACTGACGCTGCTCCTCTCTGTCTTCGTCCCCATCCTCTTCGTCATCCTGGTGGCTATCGACCACATGGAGTACGTGCGAGCCTTCAAGAAGCGCGAGGAGATCAGAAACCGCCTCTTCTGGGTGGTGGTGGACCTCTTGGACATCCTGGACATCCAGGCCAACCTGTGGGAGCCGCAGAAGAAAGGGCTCCCCCTATGGGCCGAGGGACTGATGTTCTTCTACTGCTACATCCTGCTGCTGATCCTGCCCTGCGTCTCGCTGAGCGAGATCAGCATGCAGGGGGTCAACATCGTACCCCACAAGATGATGCTGTACCCCATCCTCAGCCTGGTCACCATCAACGTCATCACGCTCTTCATCCGCGGCGGGAACCTCATCTTCTACAAGGACATGAGGGTTTCGGGGATCCTGATGGGGAAGAACGTGGTGGCCATCATCCTAAAGACGTGCAGCTTCGCGCAGTACAGGAGGCAGCTTCGAAACGCGCCGCCCGCCTTCGGGGTCGAGCTGCAGAAGAATTTGGTGCCCCTGGCCCGGCCCGTGGCCTTGCCCATTCCTGCCCCGCCCCAGCTGGTGGTCCAGGACCTGACGGCTCTGCCCGAGGTGACCGCCTGTGAGCACACGTAGCACAGGACCAACGGGAGAGGTTGTTTAAAAAATTCAAAAAAACATTTAAAAAAAATTAAAAACATGGGATTAGCACGTTTAGCGAATGCAGAATATCAAATGAACTGGCAAAGGCAAAGAACTGGCTCAAATGGACTCCATGTTTGCGGTGCAAACCCCCGGGCGCTATGGTTTAAAAAATGATAATAAATAAAATTTAAAAATGATAATAATTTTAAAAAACAACAACCAGGATTATCACGTTTAACGAATGCAGAATATCGACTGTCACTATGGTGGGCATCTGCAAAGAACTGGTTTGAACGGGCTCCATGTTAGCGGTAAAAACCACTGGCGCAGTGGTTTAAAAAAAAAAAAAAAATATATATGTGAAAGAGGTGTGGCAAATAATGATGTGAATGACTTGCAAATTGTCTATTTTCAAACCCCAGATCTGTGTGATACGTGAAGGTGATGTTAATTTCACTGCAGTTTGGTCCAAGTTTAATGACAGCGGTTTGAAATCTAACCTTCGCAGCCACGTGAAAGCAGCATTCCTACTTTTGCAAAAGTCACACTACCTACTTTTTAACTGAATACTACAGTGATTTTTAGGTAATACCCTCTATTCTGCGCCACAAGTTTGGCCCAGAACAGAAGCTGTTTGCTTTTGGTGAGCGGGGCACCTAGTGCTACATCAAGGCTCCTTTGCAGAGAAGAAAAGACACGATGTATTTTTTGAAACCATACTGTGAAAAAAAAGCCAACAGGTATATAAATATATTTTTATATAAATATATCATGTAGTTAATGGTGTGTGTGGTGCATTATGGGGGATGGTCGTGTGTGGTAATTCCACCTTTTATGTTCCTCACCTTTTCCTTTGTAGTTGCTGTATATTCCGGTTTAAAGTGCCGCAGTTTAAAGAACCGACTGACAATGCTTTATTTGAACAAAAAAAAAGTTGTTTCTTAATGAAAGTGTTTTATATGTGATCCTTTGATAAAGTACTGTGCTTACATGGAATTCGTGTCTACACGCGTGTGTTTGTTCCTATACATGGAATTCCTGTCTACACGCGTGTGTTTGTTCCTATACATGGAAATCCTGTCTACACGTGTTTGTTTGTTTCTCGAGTCACAGGCAGCTTTCAACAGACTTACTCTATCCAATGCCCATATTAATGCTCACTCAATGTTAGGGATTTGCTTTTATATTTTTATTCACAAGGTTTCATTTTTCATGAGGTTCTGCTCATAGACAGGACACAGTCTGGTCACTCTGCCATCAAACAAACGCGTAGAGAAGCGAGTGCCTGTCCGCTCATGATGCTGTTTTGTGATGATGTCACAGGGTCACTATGAATCGTTTATGATGTTTCTATGGTGCTAACGTGCTAACGTGCTGTTTTGTCCAGGTGGAAAAAATAAAGAGCAATGAACAGGAGGCTTCATTAGCTTTGCCCTGATCTCACCCCTATTGCACGAAAATGTAACATTGCAAAAATAGAAACTTCACATTTAAAAAAAACACGTATGTCAACACCACAGTTTATATGACAAAATATGTATAACTACACCTTAAAATGTCTTTTAAATACAATACATATAGTAAACTGTATTGATTTACTAAGAACTTTAGCATTTGTAAAACATTTTAGCACATGCAAAACGAATAACACAACCAATAATTGGTCATGTTACTGGTTTTGCGTGTGCTAAAAGTTTTTGCACACGCTAAAGGTCTTAGTAAGTCAAGCTCGATATACTAGTAAATATTGAAAATCATATTTTTGAAAAAGAAAAGAATACATACTGAAATATACAGCACATGCTCTGAAAACGTATCATATTTTAGATTGGATTACAATTTTACACCATATTGACATTAATCACATTTTCATAAGGAACCCCAGGTTTGGCAGGGTGCCTCTAAAACCCACATCAGCACTGCACCTCACATTCTAACGAGCTCCCCTTGGAAGCTGTCCATGGTCCAAAATGTAAAGTTAGATTAAACATGCATTTGCATTAGAATGTATTTGCCAGTGCATTTCTAGGGGATTGGCAGGGCTACAGGCAGCCTTTGTTAATCTAGGATAAAGAGAATTGCTTCAGTTCAGGACAATTTTCCAGAAAACTACCCAGTACCCGGGTTATTTATCCTGTGAGATTAGCACAACTGGTGAACGGCTGCAGTCAAGCACATTACTATGGGCTGGGAAGACGAGGGAATAGCCCTTTGGGAAAAGTAATGATGCATTCTTAAATATCGCTGTCCCTTTGAGGGGTTGTGAGCAAATACATTAGAGAATACTGAAGCTCAGAGCAAAGATGCCTCCACACAGCCGGCGCTGTCTTTCGCGTAATTTCGAAAACATTGAAAACCTATTTAAAAGCTATCAGAACATCTTTATAACACCTCTGGTCATTAAAGTGCAATATTGCCGGGTCTCAGGTGGCGCTCAAACATCGGCTCTTGATGGAAGGATGTGACACAGAGTCTGAAATGTAATGCTGATTGAGCCTGGGCCACAGCAAACAGGAAGGGGAAGGGCCACAGGAAACAGGAAGGGGAAGGGCCACAGCAAACAGGAAGGGAAGGGGTATGCATCGGTAGCATTCCTCTTGCTGAATAGATGAGAGGATGTTAGCAGCAATAGAACGGTCCTGCCATCTTCCACTTCCACCTCCCATACCCGAATCAACTGGGGCAAAGTTTATAGAGTTAAGGTATTTATGGTTGGGTATTTACGGTAGGGTATTTATGGTTGGGTATTTACGGTAGGGTATTGTTGGTTGGGTATTTATGGTTGGGGTGGGAAATGGCCATGCTCAGCCCCAGATTGAGTGCCAAATTTATATTAAAAAATGTTAAAAACCAGGAGGTGAGACAGATAGATACTTTATCAATCCCAAAGTGGAAATTAGTTTGCTAAACATATAGCCCTACTGTAATAATAAACATAAAATACTAATAGCAATACTAATCAGTTAAAAATTTGTGAAAACCAAGCCAATTATTTAAAATAATTGTACAAAATAATAGTTAGATAATATCTAACATGGTCCAATTAAATTGGCAAAATCAATCAAGGGAAATATGCAAAAAGAGAAGATAAATAAATAATATTGCTAACCTTGTTGAGGCTGATTTGAAGCACCTTATAAAGGAAAAGAAAACAACAAACAAACATTAAAACATACTAAAGTATACATTTCTACTTCATTGCCTCATTAAGGAACACGTGTAACCTGGAGCTTCAAATCTCTAATTGCATGAATGCTAGCAGACCTCCGGCCATTCACTGATTTAAAGGTCACTAGATCTTTTCTTGTAGAACAAAGACAAGGGTGAAGACTTCATCCAATTAACCTGTGGCATAGCTGGAGACAAATTATCCACGGGGACACCCGTCATCCCTCAGGAGTGCTCCGTGAGATCGGATCGATTTCGTTTCGGAATGGAGCTATTGTTCATTAAAAATGTACGCAACTTTTTATTTGTGCGGCAGTGGTTTGCCAAGCACTCTGGGACACTGGGGTTATCCATTTGCAAAGGGTTGATTAATACAAGACAAAGATATTCCAATTAATGATATTGTGCATTAACTTACCAAGCCTGTGTGTTCTGTGAATGTTGATCGACCTTCTTAGTCTCCCTTTGCCCCTTAGGGGCCCTCTCTATCTCTTTTGAATGATCTTTTCCCCTGTGTCTTTGTCTGAAGGCACAATTGTCTACTTCCTCAATTTCAGTCATCTCAAAGCTCTGTAATATGTTTATTCTTCAAAAGTATCTTTGGAGTCCGAAAAGAAATGTGCAAAACAAACACATAAATGAATAATACATACTGTACATATATATACAGTACATACACTTGTATATATATACAGTACATACACTTATATATATATACAGTACATACACTTTACATGAACAGGGTATCCATAAGAAAGGAGCAGTGAAAGATTGTGGAATATTTAACCACAAAAGAAGTAAAAAAAATAAAAAAACATGAAACATAACATTGAATGATTCAATAAGAAAAAACATGTATCTGTATTTACCAAACTAATGCCACATAAAAATATGCCTTTGTGGTTTGGTTATGTGCTCGTATATTTACATAATGGAGAGCTCTTTATTGATGCAGGAGATCTCAGTGCTCAAAGATAGCATTCCTAGAAGCTCAGACGACACCTGGCCTTCTAACCCCGATGTAATCACACTGAAATGTCATGGCTTATATGAGCATGAAATATACCCTGCTCTCCTGAACCTCCCGAATCTCTGCTGGCAGAAGCCATCCCCCCTTCTCTCCCCTTCCTTTACCTATGGAACATTCATTTGAATATATAAATGAATAAATAAATAAATCCTCTTTGTAAATCCTCCTTTTGCTCTGAGCCCCTCTCTAAGAATTACTGTTGACAGGCGACCATGGAAGAACACAAGTACAATGTATTTTTTTAAAGGCGAAGATAAGCAAAGGCAGTTTTCCGTTGATGCTGTGGGGATTTAATGAGGCGTGCGAGTCGAAAACAAGTCAGCCAGTATAGACTGAGTCACGCATAGGCGTAATTTTTAGTAGGGACGCTAGGGACATGTCCCTACCAATGTCACAAAAACAAGAATTTCCCCTTATCAAATATTGCAGTGTGAAAACTGTAGTTATAGGCGTAGTATAATTTTAAAACTCATCGCGGTCTTCCGAAAGTGCAGATCTGGTTGACAGTTGCATCAATAACCTATTAGCAAGCTATCCTATTGTCTGCCATAGCCAATCACCAACCTGGACTGACTCGTCTTTCCCTCTCTCGCCTCTTTCCCAGTGAGTGCCACAAGCTGTCAGTCACAGCCGTGTTCAACAGCGACACAGCGACAGGCAGCCCAGCTAAAATCACTACTAGTTATCTTTTCTCTCTACCTCAGCTAACGTTAGCTTTAGTAATCTGTTTTGGGATGTAGATTAAACTACCGTTACGCTACAATTTCCTTTACCTTACGAGACAGATCTGATTGCGCAACTGTGACATCTTGAAATATATTGAGGAATTGTAGGCTACAGGTTGTATCATATTGAATGTTGAAATGAGTATCAGTATTATGATATACAGTATAGAATCAATCTTGATCTTATTTACATTATTAGCTACATTAACTACTTGAATCAATCTCTTATTTATTATATTATTACATTAACTACTACAGTCACAAATATTTGTCATTAACACAACCTCTTTCCCACCTTTAAGGTAAAATTCTGAATGTAGCCACTTACTACTGTTTATTAATGATATATATATATATATGTTTATGATGCATACCGTAAATATGGATGCATACTTTACGATGTTTAAGTGTTACTTTATTGGTCGTAAAATGCGATCGAGCACGCAAACTTTAGTTAGCTAACGTTAGCTAGCGAGCTAACAACTCTAATGAAGTTAGCTAGCACAACTGCTAACGTTAGTCATAACACGATCAAAGTTGTTTTCAATTTGTATGCAGCAAGTGCACATGTAGGCCAAATGCATGATCAGAGGAGGTTAATTAAAGAAACAGTCACTGTGTGTCGCTACCATAGCTGGAAACAAACTTATGCCCCTGGAGTCACATACACGCTTTATATGCATCAAATGTTTATGAATATATTCAGAGCTTCAGACACGAGGCCGAGGCTTACAACATGGATACACGCTAAATACATACCAGGGTTTTGGCGCGTATAACAACAACAGCAACAAAAAGCATGGGGTGTGCACTAAACAGTTTGAGAATGTTTAAAATCATTTTTAATATGACATGACAAGCATCCTCGCGGTCAGCAATATGTAAATGCCATTAAAAAGTGAGGGGCTTTGGCATAAAATTGTTCAACACTGAGCTAATGGTGAAGTCTATAAGATGCTGTGCAGAATAATTCTGTGATGAAGTGTTCATATTTCCACTTAGTATTCATAAGCCTTTTAAAAAAAAAAGATAAAACAATTAAGCAATGTGTTAAATAATCAATAAAGGCCATATTTTCCACTCATTATGGGTTATTACATCACTCTTATAGGCCAGCGCATGAAACATTCTAAACTAATCAGTATTAAACTATTATCGCTACGGCGCTAATCAAATTCAAAGCAGAGTTATTTTTTAATATTTACCATTAAATATTTAGTAACAGAAGCAGGCGTATTTACATATGGAGGTCTAGCAGAGTTACAAATTGAATGTGACGCTCATTAAGGAGCAACAGCACTCATATGGCTTTTAAACTACGTCTTTAGACGAGCCTTTCTGAAGGGATTTGAGCAGTGGCCCCGTCCAATCACAATGTTATTCCACAGAACCAACGAGCTCACACTCAATTAACAAAAATCCAACGGATCATCGTACCTGCTAGATTATGGCTCAAGTTTAATTTGATGGTAGAGAACATCTGAGAGCACTGATATATATTAAAAAACTCATTAAAAGCAGGTCTTTAAGGGATAAAACAAGTTAAATATTAAAAATGTACCTGAAACTGTAAGTGTGTAACTGCTTGGTTGGAACAAAAACCTGCACCCACATCGGCCCTTACTGGATAAGATTGAGGACCCACACCGGCCCTTACTGGATAAAATTGAGGACCCACACCGGCCCTTACTGGATAAGATTGAGGACCCACACCAGCCCTTACTGGATAAGATTGAGGACCCACACCAGCCCTTACTGGATAAGATTGAGGACCCACACCGGCCCTCACTGGATAAGATTAAGGACCCACACCGGCCCTTACTGGATAAGATTGAGGACCCACACCAGCCCTTACTGGATAAGATTAAGGACCCACACCGGCCCTTACTGGATAAGATTAAGGACCCACACCGGCCCTCACTGGATAAGATTAAGGACCCACACCAGCCCTTACTGGATAAGATTAAGGACCCACACCGGCCCTTACTGGATAAGATTAAGGACCCACACCGGCCCTTACTGGATAAGATTAAGGACCCACACCGGCCCTTACTGGATAAGATTAAGGACCCACACCGGCCCTTACTGGATAAGATTAAGGACCCACACCGGCCCTTACTGGATAAGATTAAGGACCCACACCAGCCCTCACTGGATAAGATTAAGGACCCACACCGGCCCTTACTGGATAAGATTGAGGACCCACACCGGCCCTTACTGGATAAGATTAAGGACCCACACCGGCCCTTACTGGATAAGATTGAGGACCCACACTGGCCCTTACTGGATAAGATTAAGGACCCACACCGGCCCTTACTGGATAAGATTGAGGACCCACACCGGCCCTTACTGGATAAGATTACTGGAGGACCCACACCGGCCCTTACTGGATAAGAATAAGGACCCACACCGGCCCTTACTGGATAAGATTGAGGACCCACACCGGCCCTTACTGGATAAGATTACTGGAGGACCCACACCGGCCCTTACTGGATAAGATTAAGGACCCACACCAGCCCTTACTGGATAAGATTAAGGACCCACACCGGCCCTTACTGGATAAGATTAAGGACCCACACCGGCCCTTACTGGATAAGATTGAGGACCCACACCAGCCCTTACTGGATAAGATTAAGGACCCACACCGGCCCTTACTGGATAAGATTAAGGACCCACACCGGCCCTTACTGGATAAGATTGAGGACCCACACCAGCCCTTACTGGATAAGATTAAGGACCCACACCGGCCCTTACTGGATAAGATTAAGGACCCACACCAGCCCTTACTGGATAAGATTAAGGACCCACACCGGCCCTTACTGGATAAGATTAAGGACCCACACCGGCCCTTACTGGATAAGATTAAGGACCCACACCGGCCCTTACTGGATAAGATTAAGGACCCACACCGGCCCTTACTGGATAAGATTAAGGACCCACACCGGCCCTTACTGGATAAGATTAAGGACCCACACCAGCCCTCACTGGATAAGATTAAGGACCCACACCGGCCCTTACTGGATAAGATTGAGGACCCACACCGGCCCTTACTGGATAAGATTGAGGACCCACACCGGCCCTTACTGGATAAGATTAAGGACCCACACCGGCCCTTACTGGATAAGATTGAGGACCCACACTGGCCCTTACTGGATAAGATTAAGGACCCACACCGGCCCTTACTGGATAAGATTGAGGACCCACACCGGCCCTTACTGGATAAGATTACTGGAGGACCCACACCGGCCCTTACTGGATAAGATTGAGGACCCACACCGGCCCTTACTGGATAAGATTACTGGAGGACCCACACCGGCCCTTACTGGATAAGATTAAGGACCCACACCGGCCCTTACTGGATAAGATTAAGGACCCACACTGGCCCTTACTGGATAAGATTACTGGAGGATCCCAGATCTAAACATTCAACATTTGCCAATCAAAAGCAGACAAAGCAGATTTTTCAGGTGTAATTAAAGTTAAATACCTGCTACACTCATTGTTGTGAATGAACGCTGCAGTTCACCAGTAACTGTGTAATTACAATGTTGTAATTATAGGTTACACAGGTAGTAAGTAGTCTCTGTAAGGTAGGGCCAGATGAATATTAAACTATTCCAAATGCTGAAACAGCAGCTGCACTCTTTTATTGTGTGAAATACAAGGTAATAACGATTTAGATTTTTCCCTAACGGTGCTTTTATGCATAAGATCAATATATGTCATTTCCTTATTGACAATACCCTTGCTTACAGCGCACAGTTAAACGGTCAATGCTAATTCAGCTAACAGCGTTCACAGGAGCCCAATAGAGATCACATATAATCTCTCTGGAATAGATTTAACACTGAATATTTTACTATATGAATTTAAATAGCTATGTGTCAAAGTGCTTTTTTTGCATGCATGTAAATAATCTCATCGTATAGATTTACATGCGTGCATCATAGATGTGTCACCAAAGTCAGGAATGTAATAATCTGTAAATTGATAATATTCAGAATTAATTGAATTAACATTAACAAGACACATTTAAATAAATGAAAACCTTATTGAAATGTAACCTACAAAGAGAACATTACAGGCAGTGATAATTAAGTGTTAATTTGAACATGCATAAGAAAGGCTGCACTGACATTTCCTGCTTGAAGACATACTGTAGAGAACAAGAATATATAAATATATTAACATTTATAATCTGCAAAGCCTCTTCCTTTAACTAAACCATTTAACATTAGCTCCTAGCACAGGTAACTCCTAGCACAGTTAGCTCCTAGCACAGTTAGCTTCTAGCACATTTAGCTCCTAGCACAGTTAGCTTCTAGCACATTTAGCTCCTAGCACAGTTAGCTCCTAGCACAGTTAGCTTCTAGCACAGTTAGCTTCTAGAACAGTTAGCTCCTAGCACAGTTCCCATCCTTTCTACGGCTTTGAATACTATTGTTGCGACCCTGTATTCCTGCCTGTTAAATTACTGAAAGCTCAGTTGACTTTGTGAAACGTGTGAGATGCCTTTAAAAAGTTTTATATGCAAGCGTCTCCTGGCCATTTGTGAATTATGCATCTTTAGCAGCTATTTGAATCTGGGGGTGGGGGGTGGGGTGGGGTGGGGGGGAGTGGAACCAAATCTTACGTCCAATAACATGGAGTTAGATCTTTTTGTGATTTTAATAAATTTTGCAGCCGCCTTGGGGCTGAGCATGTCCAATTCCTGCCCTAATTGCCCAACTCTCTGCTACTGAAACCGCATTCACACGCAAACCCCACTGCTGATTCGAAAAGTATAGGCAACCGCGGCTCTCCTCCCAAACACGTGGTGTCAGCAGCTGCTTCTTTTCACACCGCAGACTACAGCTGAGCAGTACAGAGCAGAGTCAGAGGAGGTAATGAGGTAATGAGGTATGAGGCTTTAGCATGCAGTCCACGGGAAGCTGATCCACCAGCGGGGGGTGCTAGAGAGCGATGAAACATGGACCCCGAAACTGACTGAACCCTCCCATGCCCTGGTACAGTACCCGTCAAAAGTTTGGACACACCTACTCATAGGACGTTTCTTTTCGTAATTTTTACTGTTTTCAACATTTTTGAATAGTAAAGACATCAAAACTATGAGATAACATGAATTAACTTATGCAAAGACCAAACAAAGTGTTAAACATATCAAAAAAGTTGTATATTTTAGATTCTTCAAAGTAGCCACTCTTTGCCTTGATAACGGCTTTGCACATTCTTGCCATTCTCTCAACCAACGTCTGTGGTAAACAGGTATTACCTTCACTGAATGAGCTGACAGGAAACAGAGCCTTCAGGAGAAACGTGAAAGAGCACCTCACTCCGTGGCCCAAAATTAACCCTTGCCAATCTGAGCATTAACCCCCGATGATCAGAAAGCCTGTCAGAATTACACCATGTTATTTGTCGGGAAAAAAAAAAGTATTCCAAATAAATCAATACGGTAGTAATGCGTGTGCGACCTGAAGCAGTTGCTCAGAGATGAAGTCAGTCACTAAAAAAATGTTGATTGAATCCAGGCTGCTGGTTCAGTCCAGCTGCTACATCAAAGACTGCAATCTCAACTTAAAAAACACAGAAAGCACATTTAAATGTGTAACCGACACCTGGGGCCTGTAAGCAGGATTACTGAGTTAGCTGGATAACTGCACTAATAAGTAAACGAGTAAAACCCGGAACAGCTCTTTTTACTTCAGTCCATGTGTCAGATTTGGGAGAGTTCCAGGTTTTACTCAGTGCAGTTATTCAGCTAACTCAGAAGTCTTGCTTCGTGATATAGGCCCCTGGCAAATAAAAAATAAAATAAAAAATCATAATAAAGATATTTTTTATGGAGTTAACCAGAGTGTGCAACCTCAATTTCAGTTTCCAAACAGAACCAACTCCCCATTTCCCACTACCTGCTCCACAAAGCTCCCGCCCCAAGCTCTGGCCCTCGTCCGCAAGGAATTATCTAATTTATGCACTTTGTATTTCAGAAAGCTCTCTATAGGGCTTTGGGTAAGTGTGTCTACCAAGAGAGGAGAAAATAATAAATAATAAATAAAATAATTCATAACATTTTTTGGAAATCTGATTTTGTGCTGTTCCCAACTGAATAGCCTTATATTGAGGGCAGCAGTGGAATTCATAATTACTCTTCATGCCACGGACCAAAGCCATAATTTAAATGCCATTATTAATGTGATTTCATAGCAAGCTTGTGATTGCTGCGATCGCTATTCATATTCATAAGGCCATGGGATACTGGAATGTGATGAGTGCCATGAGCCCCTGACACCGTCCCAAGTATCATTACCAACCACAAAAATAACCATCATTACTTCACTAGATTTTCCAATAACAAGGTTTTTCATTTTAAATGTGCCTGTGTGCGCTGCCTGCTGCCCTATGCTTTTCTTCATTTCATTTCACTGGTCTATAAAATGAAGAAACACCATATTTTCCACTCATGGTACAGTAAGCACTGGCTACAATAACACCTGATGTATTTGCATTGGAATGCACATTTATTCTAAACAACGGCGTATTCCCATGGAGAAACAGCTGTTTTTATATCACATTTCCATCACATGGCTCTGTGAGCTAATTAATGACCAGGTTGATTACAGCGACTTTTTCATAATGGCCTGGCATTGCGCACTGTAAATAACTCAATGAACATCATTAACGTGCTCTATAAATGATTACAGGGAATCGCCATTATGTGAAAATACAGAAAGTGAGCCATAAGTATTAGTCATTAAAACAGATCAAGGTACGGTTGTTAGCTGTACATGTTTCCATGGTTCCCACTGCACCAACTCCCTCAGGCACTGGATAGAGACATTTGTGGATATTTTATATGTAGAGCTTTCTGGACTCACTGTTATAGGGATGTTGATGCGCTCACTACTCATGTTTAAGTTAAACTTTTTTTTGTATGAATGTCCTTGAATATGACCCACTCAATTAAAAGTCTAATCACGTTAAAAAAAACAACAAAAAATAGGTATCGATGTTCCTGTTCCTCAAACAGTACCGCAAACAGGAAGTAGCCCAATGACTACCTGCCAGTCTGACCCTTTTACCCCCAAATCCCTGCCAAGGTTTCCATGGTTACGGATCGTTCAGAAACAACGTTATGGGCTCCATATCATAAAAAAAAATAGTCCTTGACATTTTCATTTTCCTGCAGTGCATCAGGACGAGAGTAGAAATAACAGCGTCACTTTTTCCATCCCCTCGCCTCAGCTTGACAGCCTTGACGCCTCGCATCTTACAAGCCGAGTGATATCTTACAACCGATGAGTCCAGACGCGACGCGACGCAACAAAAAACATGGTCTGGGAGAAGAGAGGAGGCGGAGCAGGAGCAGGAGGAGGAGGGAGAAGAGGTGGAGGAAGAGGAAGAGGAAGAGGCAGAGGGGGAAGAAGAAGTGGAGAAGAGTGGAGGAGAGAGGAGGTGGGGGTGGAAGAGAGGAGGTGGAGGAGGAGGAGGAAAAAAGAGGAGCATGAGGGGGAGGAGGAGGCAGAAGAGGAGGTGGGGGTGGAAGAGAGAGGAGGAAAGAAAGGAGGGGGAAGAGGAGGCACAGGAGGAGGGTAGTTTTCAGTCAGGCAGAAGCCTCTGGACAGGCCTGCTGTCTGTTTATTTATCTGGTCTCTCCGTGTCTCTGGCCCTTAGTCCCTTTGGATCGATTGTTTTCTCAGAGCAAGCAGGGTGGATGTTTACAGACGTCCCGCTGGTTTGTCGTGGGCCGAGGCTGCACACAGAGGTGTACGGGGCTGACACACCCTCCCCTCTTTTTTACTCCTGCCAAACGCTGACCCCCCCGGCTTAATTGAACAGCAGGGATTCCTGTTAAAGCTCCAGGAAAGAATGCTGGAATCCAGGGGCCAGAATGCACATCAAACACCCCCCGGTGGTTCAGAAACGCAGTTTGCAAAAGGGGCGCCGGTTTCCTGGCTAAAGGGCCCCCCTATGGCCCATGGGGAGAGGCAGAGGAACCAACGGCACCGTATGTGTGTGTGTGTGTGTGTGTGTGTGTGTGTGCTGATATAAACGAGTTTAGACGAGTTTTTGGGGGATGCTTCTGACCCCCAGGATAAACAGCTATTTTTGAGGAGGGCAGGAGGGAGTGATTAGAGCGAGACATTAATCTGAGGTGTAGCAGACATGGCGCTATCAGAGCGTGGGAAATGTGTGTAACTCACAGTCGCGGCCCAGCGGCCTGCCACAGCCTAAAGATCCTCTGGGGAACGCACAGCCGAGGGAGAGATGGATAGATAGAGAGAGGGAGGCAATGATGGGAGAGGAGAGGAAAGGCTCTTGGGGGGCTGGATAAGAGATCTGAGACTCCGATACCCATAATCCTTTGCCCAAGAGGACACTACATCTGAAAATTTTATTCTAGAAGCACCTTTTTTTGAAGTGGTACCCCCCCCCCCCTCAATGCTCTGATAAGCAATTACAAAGAAAAAGGCTCTCGTGTGAGGGCTCGATATCGCTGCCCTTTTGAAGTCCTTCAGCCACTCAATGTCAGGAGGACTTTTGGCGACCCCTTCCCCTATCCCTCCCCCTCCCCCTCCAGGGATTAAGCTCCTAAAGTCCAAACGAAGGCGTCAGAAACAAACTGAACGGGAATCTAGACCTAGCGTCGCTTTTCGCCAGTCATGTGATTCCGTACATCTCTTTACCGAGACGCTTCCCATTCGTCAACGAAGACCAGGCAGTAAAAGAGAAGCCCCAGAGAGGAATCGGCCGGTGAGAGAGGCGTAAATAAAACCCAAAGTGATGGAATCTCATCGGACATTCCACATTCCGCCGTAACGCCCGTTCATCAAACCAGTGGCAGAACAGTAAGGCTATAAGGAAGGACAGAAAGAACTGCGGACCGTGAATGGCTTTTTTATCAGGATCTCACATCATGCCTGTCTCACATCAAAATTTGAATCGTCCTATTTAAGTGCAACCATTATTTTATATAGCACAGTTCATAAAGAGAGGTTTACCACAATGTGCTATACAGATAATAACACTACTGAGGAACAGACTACACACAGTAAGCAATAAATACCAGTGAACACATGCAATAATAACTAAAAAATTGTAATAATAAAAACTATTATTACTATGAATAATAATAATGCTCATTATCATCATTGTAAAAATCTAATTATCGTTAGTTTTTCTAGCAGTTAAATGTTGAAATAATGAATAAAATAATGGAGAGTAAAAGCGTTTGTTTTTGGCAGGATCCTGAATAGTGCAATGCGTGGCCACAGCCCTGATGTTTACAGAAACACAACGATGAGATTCGCTTCCCAATTTCATTCTTCTGCCAGAAGTGAATCCCACAAGAGTCTCTTCTTGTTCCATAAAATCGACAAGTTCTTGCCCTCTCAGCCAAAGCATCATTCTTATACATTTTACACAGTTTCAGACTGTTGATTTAGTACTGGGTCGAGTGCAATCATTTTAAAGGAAGCATTTGGACAATAATATTTCATGCCTGATATATTTGGCTGCGCTGGGCTGTGGAAAACCTGAAACAAAAGTATGCATTATGGTGGGATAAAAACTTTATTTTAAAATAAATTGTGAAAATGAACATGTGAAACAAAAAAATACTCTTACACGTTTAAAATAAATACAGCACATATACGAGCATGTGTATTAACATGTTTGAATGTTTTATGTAAGGTTAGGCTTGAAAGGTAGATTACTAAATACTATATACAGAAATATATAAATAAGTGTGAAAATAGCAATTATTTGAAATATATTATATATATATTTTATTTTGCCATATACATGTAATTAAAAGCATATTTTCTCAGGATATTCCATGCAAACATGCATTTGCTTTCGCTATTTTACTACGGAGACCTTCAGACATTCATCCATCCATCTATCTAACCCGCTTATTCCTCCTCGGGGTCACAGGGAGGCAGGAATATCATCCATTTATCAACTTTTTTCCGCTTTATTGGACAGCACAGTGTAGAAAGGAAGACAGGAAAAATGGGGAAAGAGAGAGACAGACAGAAAGAGAGACATGCGACAAAGGTCACGCGGCCGGATTTGAACCGTTAACATCAAGGGTCACAACATGCGTTTGGAGACTACACCACCAAGACACCCCATATAATCAATTTTTTTAAAGGTGTATAAACACCTTTATTTACCATCAGAAAAATGTGAAACTTGACATGAGATTCTCATCAGAAGAGCTTTCTAGTGCAGCTCGCCTTTGAAAAAATGTAAATAAAAAATAAAAAGTAGGGTGATGACATCTCCATCGGCTCAAAACACAGTTTCAGTTTCACTCGCCTGTTTGTACACCCCTTTATTCTCCTTGTCAGTCGCCAAGAGCAGTTTCACTCAAGAGACAGCCAAGTGCAGATGGTAAAATTACAATCAACAATTGGAGCTTGGCGTCTGTGAGAGGAATCAGAGGTTGATTTGCTCCGATGTGTCTGTGGCTCGCTGATGGAGAACGCAAGAACTTGATTGGCAGGCGGCAGCCAAGCACTGTGTCTTTCCGCCCACTGGAGATTTAATGAGTTTCAATTCAACTCCCCAGTTGGAGTGGAGAAAATGCACATTAACAGGGCAGGTTTCTGTGGTGCAAAATATCAGTTATGAACATCATACTATTAGAACACAAGAGCTAATGGAGAAGGGACATCACTATTAGAACACAAGAGCTAATGGATAAGGGACATAACTATTAGAACACAAGAGCTAATGGATAAGGGACATCACTATTAGAACACAAGAGCTAATGGATAAGGGACATCACTATTAGAACACAAGAGCTAATGGATAAGGGACATCACTATTAGAACACAAGAGCTAATGGATAAGGGACATAACTATTAGAACACAAGAGCTAATGGATAAAAGACATCATACTATTAGAACTCAAGAGCTAATGGATAAGGGACATCACTATTAGAACACAAGAGCTAATGGATAAGGGACATCACTATTAGAACACAAGAGCTAATGGATAAAAGACATGACTATTAGATCACAAGAGCTAATGGATAAGGGACATCACTATTAGAACACAAGAGCTAATGGATAAGGGACATGACTATTAGAACACAAGAGCTAATGGATAAGGGACATCACTATTAGAACACAAGAGCTAATGGATAAGGGACAAGACTATTAGAACACAAGAGCTAATGGATAAGGGACATAACTATTAGAACACAAGAGCTAATGGATAAAAGACATCGTACTATTAGAACACAAGAGCTAATGGATAAGGGACATGACTATTAGAACACAAGAGCTAATGGATAAGGGACATCACTATTAGAACACAAGAGCTAATGGATAAGGGACATGACTATTAGAACACAAGAGCTAATGGATAAGGGACATGACTATTAGAACACAAGAGCTAATGGATAAGGGACATCACTATTAGAACACAAGAGCTAATGGATAAGGGACATGACTATTAGAACACAAAAGCTAATGGATAAGGGACATCACTATTAGAACACAAGAGCTAATGGATAAGGGACATGACTATTAGAACACAAGAGCTAATGGATAAGGGACATCACTATTAGAACACAAGAGCTAATGGATAAGGGACATGACTATTAGAACACAAAAGCTAAAGGATAAGGGACATGGCTATTAGAACACAAGAGCTAATGGATAAGGGACATGACTATTAGAACACAAAAGCTAATGGATAAGGGACATCACTATTAGAACACAAGAGCTAATGGATAAGGGACATGACTATTAGAACACAAGAGCTAATGGATAAGGGACATCACTATTAGAACACAAGAGCCAATGGATAAAAGACATCATACTATAAAAACACAATTATTATCTTATTATGGTTATCCGTTAACCCCATTGACCCCTCCCCCTGCGATACACCCCTGAGAGGTATAAACAGGATATTAAAATATAAGCCGCTCTGAATAAGGCATATATATAAAATATAAAGCAAATGAATAGGAAAAATGAATCATCCATTGTCACAATTGAACAGGTGTTGGCGCACAACAGCGCCGGTTCTAGGAATGCACATATGAGGGGGCAGTCAGAAATATGAAGGGGGCACTTTTTTTTTTTTTACACATTTTTAACACTGTTAGTGTTTTCTTCATGGCATGAGTTGTTAGCTGTGTGTCCAGCTCTCAACCTGAAGAAGTGGATTGCACTCTGTCAGGCCTCTACCCTAAGACCTGTCCAACTTGGGTGTCCCACCTGAAGACTAAGCTCCTGCTGGTATAGCTCTTAGGGTCACTGAGGCACGCAAACCCCCTGACCACAATAAGGTGGCAATTTCTCAGGGGGAGAACTGAAAAATAAAAATGAAAAGTAAAATAAAATATCCTTCATCCAGATTTTAATTCCTCAGTCTGTTCGATGCAGTGTACAGTTTCTACTCTGTGCTTGTGTCTTGAGAAACGCTCCCACTGGGTAAAAAACAGCAGACTATTCCCCAGTTGACTGCACAAATATATATGGATGTTATATTAACTTTTGTTTTAGTTGTTTATTATTAGTAGGGATGTAACGATTCACTCAGGTCACAATTCGATTCACGATTTTTAGTCCACGTCACAATTACGATTTAATGATTAGGGATGTAAGTTACATCCCTAATCATTAGTTATCTCACGGGTCGCTACGACGAGTTTGGTGGAGTTTTGCTGCTTCTTCAAAGTCTACCGCTCTGTCGAAACCTGACACCTCACTCTCAGACTGCTCTTGGCTCATTTGCATTGGATGTTTACGGAGGGGGAAGGAGGGAGGGGCGATCTCTCACTGCAGAGTGTGTGGAGTTGAGGGGAGGCTTATATTTAACTTGTGCTTTTTCCGGCAGATTTTTCACTTCTAAAAGTATGATTTGAGGGGGCAGGCCATCTGTTTGAGGGGGCGCTGCCCCCTCTTGCCCCTGCGTAAAGCCGGCCACGGCGCACAACCTTCTTCAGGGTTTGCAGCCCCGATTTTGAGCAGCCCCAAAAGCTGTTCCATGCATTACCCACCCTCAGTGTGTGTGTGTGTGTGTGTGTGTAGGGGGGGTGGGGGGTTGGGCATACCCTAATCTCAGTGTTTAATTAACCCTGAAGTAATTTCCCCCGTATTCTGCTGACAGAATTAAACCTGAAACAGCTTCTGTTTCTCACTTCATTAGTCCTTACAAATGAAGACTTGCAACCTGCGGTTTGTAGGGCAGTGCTATGGAAATATGTAGATGTCTGTGTGTGTGTGTGTGTGTGTGTGTGTGTGTGTGTGTGTGTGTGTGTGTCTGTGTGTGTGCGTATACACAAAGACACACACTCAGTGGCCTAATTTATTAAGCATCTTGTACTGATCCCATTTTGCCTCCAGAACAGCTGGAATTCTTTGTGGCATGGATTCAACGTGGTGCTGCAATCATTCGTCCATGCTAACTTATAACATGCTAACTTATAACATGCTAACATATAACATGCTAACTTGATAGCAACACGCAGTTCCTGCAGATCCTATGGCCACATAATCATGCTGCGACATGTGAACCTCCCATTCCACCTCATCCCAAAGGTGCTCTATTGAATTGAGATCTGGGGACTGTGTGGGCCATTAGAGTACAATGAAGTCACCATTATCTTCATGGAACCAGCTTGAGATGGTGCAAGCTTTGTGACATTAACATGCAGCCTTATCCTGCTGGAAATACCCATTTGACAATTTGCACGTGGTCAGCAATGATGCTTATGTACGACATGGAATAAAAATAAAGCTCAATTGGTATTAAGAGACCTAATGTGTGCCTATAAAACATTTCCTACAACATTACACCACCACCACCTGCCTGCACCATGGACAGAAGGCAGGATGGATCACATATTGTGCTGTTAGAATCTGTACCTCGTGTACCCATCATTTGTCTGATCAAAAAACCAACCCTGGTGTCCTCTGGAACTGCGGTTTGGGATCCCAGTACTTCCTCCTTGTATCTGGGACTGCAGTTTGGGATCCCAGTACTTCCTCCTTGTATCTGGGACTGCAGTTTGGGATCCCAGTACTTCCTCCTTGTATCTGGGACTGCGGTTTGGGATCCCAGTACTTCCTCCTTGTATCTGGGACTGCGGTTTGGGATCCCAGTACTTCCTCCTTGTATCTGGGACTGCAGTTTGGGATCCCAGTACTTCCTCCTTGTATCTGGGACTGCGGTTTGGGATCCCAGTACTTCCTCCTTGTATCTGGGACTGCAGTTTGGGATCCCAGTACTTCCTCCTTGTATCTGGGACTGCAGTTTGGGATCCCAGTACTTCCTCCTTGTATCTGGGACTGCAGTTTGGGATCCCAGTACTTCCTCCTTGTATCTGGGACTGCAGTTTGGGATCCCAGTACTTCCTCCTTGTATCTGGGACTGCAGTTTGGGATCCCAGTACTTCCTCCTTGTATCTGGGACTGCAGTTTGGGATCCCAGTACTTCCTCCTTGTATCTGGGACTGCAGTTTGGGATCCCAGTACTTCCTCCTTGTATCTGGGACTGCAGTTTGGGATCCCAGTACTTCCTCCTTGTATCTGGGACTGCGGTTTGGGATCCCAGTACTTCCTCCTTGTATCTGGGACTGCAGTTTGGGATCCCAGTACTTCCTCCTTGTATCTGGGACTGCAGTTTGGGATCCCAGTACTTCCTCCTTGTATCTGGGACTGCGGTTTGGGATCCCAGTACTTCCTCCTTGTATCTGGGACTGCAGTTTGGGATCCCAGTACTTCCTCCTTGTATCTGGGACTGCAGTTTGGGATCTCAGTACTTCCTCCTTGTATCTGGGACTGCAGTTTGGGATCCCAGTACTTCCTCCTTGTATCTGGGACTGCAGTTTGGGATCCCAGTACTTCCTCCTTGTATCTGGGACTGCGGTTTGGGATCCCAGTACTTCCTCCTTGTATCTGGGACTGCGGTTTGGGATCCCAGTACTTCCTCCTTGTATCTGGGACTGCAGTTTGGGATCCCAGTACTTCCTCCTTGTATCTGGGACTGCGGTTTGGGATCCCAGTACTTCCTCCTTGTATCTGGGACTGCGGTTTGGGATCCCAGTACTTCCTCCTTGTATCTGGGACTGCGGTTTGGGATCCCAGTACTTCCTCCTTGTATCTGGGACTGCGGTTTGGGATCCCAGTACTTCCTCCTTGTATCTGGGACTGCAGTTTGGGATCCCAGTACTTCCTCCTTGTATCTGGGACTGCAGTTTGGGATCTCAGTACTTCCTCCTTGTATCTGGGACTGCAGTTTGGGATCCCAGTACTTCCTCCTTGTATCTGGGACTGCAGTTTGGGATCCCAGTACTTCCTCCTTGTATCTGGGACTGCAGTTTGGGATCCCAGTACTTCCTCCTTGTATCTGGGACTGCAGTTTGGGATCCCAGTACTTCCTCCTTGTATCTGGGACTGCGGTTTGGGATCCCAGTACTTCCTCCTTGTATCTGGGACTGCAGTTTGGGATCCCAGTACTTCCTCCTTGTATCTGGGACTGCGGTTTGGGATCCCAGTACTTCCTCCTTGTATCTGGGACTGCGGTTTGGGATCCCAGTACTTCCTCCTTGTATCTTGCACAGTAATTCAGCTCATGAATCCTCCAGTATCCATAAAAGTTAAACACGGCTTGAAAATTAGTTGTCTCTGTTTATTTTGTTTGGACACCCCATTAGAAGAGAAGGTGATATGTGACATTATGGCG
This sequence comes from Ilyophis sp. 1 JC-2022, assembly GCA_022702515.1. Taxonomy (NCBI): domain Eukaryota; kingdom Metazoa; phylum Chordata; class Actinopteri; order Anguilliformes; family Synaphobranchidae; genus Ilyophis; species Ilyophis sp. 1 JC-2022. The sequence goes on from CM040405.1 coordinate 80,855,776, forward strand.
GTCTGGCTGTTTCGTTGTGCTGTTCTGTTTCCATACTGAGTGCAAACCTCCATCAGCCAGCGATTCAGTGCAGTTTTCCTATCTCTTTACTCTCATAAATAAACATACACACTGCAAAAACCAAATCTTAACAAGTATTTTAATCTTATATTTAGACTTTAGAATCTTATTTCTGTTACTTTTTTGCTAAATAAAACAAACTATCAGCTAGTGGGGTGAGATAGTTTTACTCATTTCAAGATTTGCCAGTGGGGTAAGATAATTTCACTTGTCAAGCAAAAAGTACCTTTTATATTAATTATAAGTAATTTTAATATTTTAAGCTAATATTTTCCACTTCAGAGAAAATAATAAGATTTTAAGTCTCATTACAAGCCTAAAACAGTGCAGTGGGGGTGCATGTTTCTTCTTTAAGGTACACATATCCCTGAAAGTACAATAATGTTCTATTTGGGTGCTAATGACTACCTTTTCAAGAAAAAAAAGGTACAAATTAATTATGTATTACTGGCTAGGGGTACAATTTTATGTACCTATAGCGTACCACCCCAGTGACAGGCGTTTGGTACATGGTTTATGGTACATGGTACATTTTGCACTTTTTTTTCTGATAGTCTGTGATAAATTTAGTAGCGGTGAATCAAACGCCAAGTCACCCACACAGGTGAGGACCAAATAAGGGAGATATAACATGAAAAGAAGAAAAGAAAAACAGAAACTAATTCCTGACAGCTAAACAGCTAAATTAAATCTACCCAGGAAAATAGGCCGAACTCGAATAGAACGAGTGAAACACAAATCTAAATCTCTCAAACTCAATACTAGAGACTAGAAAAGCAAAAAAACACCATCGGAACGTAACTCTAAAACGTCCGATAGAAGGTGAAACAAAACAAAACCACAAAAAGAAAACACTGTCTCGTAGAGAACAGCACGGGAATAAATAGCGCAGAACGCTAACAGGAGGAACACAATCCTATACCTGAAGAAAAGCTATAAGCAAGTCCCTCATGAACATACACAAGTTAATATCACAAGGTCACTTAAACCTGGCTATACCTGGCTCAATGTACAAATGAATGATAAAGAAGCACCGGGGAAGCGGAAGTAAGGAACTGAAATACCCCGCAGGTAGAAGCACAGGTGAACAGAATAACGAGCACGGGAAAGCAAAACCCCAGACCGGTAGGTGAAAAAAATCCGATAGACTCTCAAACAGGACGAGAACCGCAGCGGAAAAGAAAAACAATAACCCCCAAACCATGACAGAGTCTTCTTACACACTGACAGAATCCTTTTTCCAGTTGAGGAAAGAAGATGTGGGCTTTGTGCTGGTGCACAAAATAAAAAAATAAAAACTTTAAAATATCCGAACATTCAATGGCACATCACGATTTGTAACGATACTTCGTTCTTGGAAAGGGCTCACACTATTATTATACAGTTCTAGGAATTATGAGCAGAGTCAGATGTAGTGTTGATTGCCTTGGAAACCAGTGGAAACAGCGAACAGTGAACAGCGACCATCTTCATTAAAAGACAAACTCAATTATGATCTCACTTTTCACTGTTATTTGCTGTTTATTACTCAGATATTTACATGGACATATGCCCACTTATATTTGCACTGCGTCTTTGACTTAACGCTTGCTTCTGACACTAATATTCCCGTGACTGGAAACCCAGATCATACCCTTTAAATATAAATCCAAAATCCAGGTGTGCAGTCTACTGCTGACCCTGGTCCCACCTGTGCCTGTTTTGTGTGTGTGATCTGTGTATTTGTGCGTTTGAGCTGTGTATTTGTGTGTGTGTGTGTGTGTGTGTGTGTGTGTGTGTGTGTGTGTATTTGTGAACAAATATAAAAGACTAAATATCCCTCAGGGTTGGGGGACTCGGGTGGGGACTCGGGCATGGGGGACCATGAGGGAAAAAAGTAGGTTTAGTTTTTTGGGGTTAGGGGTTTAGGTTTAGGGGTTGGTTTGTTAGTAGGTTTTTAGTTAGGTTAGGGTTAAGGTTAGGGGTTAGGGTTTATGTTTTTAGTTAGGTTTAGGATTTTTTAGGTTTAGGGCTTAGGGTTGGTTTTAAGGTTAGGGTTTAGGTTTAGGGTATAGTTTAGGTTTAGTTAGAAGTCCCAATAGAATAAGGATAAGTTAGGTTAGGTTGGGGGTTAGTTAGTTTTAGGTTTTAAGTTGTTAGTAGGGTTTAGGTAGAGTTAGGACGTCCCCACACAGATATGAATACACGACTGTGTGTGTATGTGTGTGTGTGTGTGTGTGTGTGTGTGTATGTGTGTGTATTGTAGAATTTAACTGAATATGTTGCATCTCTGTGTTTTTCAGTTGCTAGGCGAGGCCAAAGACAATTTTACAACCTTGGTTGGACAATAAAGTTCTATTCTATTCTAAATGTTTTACAGCACATTTTGTACTTAGAATTGTCTAATTGTCTTTTACAAATTTGTCCCTGGTGGCCTTTTTTGTCTGTTTTTGTCTCGTGTTTGTCGATGTTGTCGATGTTGTCGATGGTTATTGGCAGCCTCGGCTGTTCTGCGGTCGTTATTCTTTTTGGCGTCGTCGAGGCGCTCTATCGGATGTTTCCTGAGTTCCGGTGTTTGGATCTCACCCGGCTATTATTCCTCACACCTGTTTTGGGTTTCCTGCCGGTTATAAATAGCCCAGGACTTCTGCTTTCTGGCACTTCGAGATTGTTTATGCTATTTGACAAATAAAATCAGTACAGTATAGGATTTCAAGCAACCTCTTCTCTGTTAAGCTTTGCTTAAGAGATACGAGGAACTTGCTTTAGCTTCTCAGAGTTATTCCATAGTGGGTTGTTTCGTTTTGGCTTAGGCCTGGAGTGTTTTCTATTCTCCATTCTTTATTTATATATATATATAGCCCCCTCTCATAGTGCAGACCCGTCTGTCTTTTTGGTGCACACTATGGTGTGTGCTTTTAGAACCCTCAGCTGTCAAATTTTATTCTCTGAATCTTACACTCCACATTATAAATGTGTTTTTTTATGTTGTTTTTTATGATGTCTTTGTACTTAAAATAATAACAAATAAATGTGAATATGTATTCATCCCTCTATGTACGTGTTAGTATTACATTATTATTATTATGCAGTAAAGTGTACAGTTATTACAGGCAGTGCTGAATTGTCTGTAAGATGGTATCATTTCAGTAACAATGCTCGCGATATGCTTCCTCCTTCACTACTTCATACAAGTTTCTATAGCAACAGAACCAATCAAACACAAGCCCTTCAGCACTATATAACATGTTAAAATGATTCCTGATATATGTGTGTTTGTGCGTGTGTGGATCCCTTTGATAAAACATTAATAGCTTAATACGTGCTCCGCCTCACGCACATGCACTTCTAACTTCGCTTTTTGTCAACACACACAGAATTACGTACACAAATATTGTTTTTAATATTTATTTTCATTTTTTACACAGTCATTCACAGTAGTTGTGTGTAAGAGTTTGAATTACATGCTCTGTGGAGATTCTTCAGTAAGGTGTGAGTAAGTTACTCACAGTAGTTGTGTGTAAGAGTTTGAGTTACACGCTCTGTGGTGATTCTTCAGTAAGGTGTGAGTAAGTTACTCACAGTAGTTGTGTGTAAGAGTTTGAGTTTTCCGTGCTCTGTGGAGATTCTTCAGTAAGGTGTGAGTAAGTTACTCACAGTAGTTGTGTGTAAGAGTTTGAGTTACACGCTCTGTGGAGATTATTCAGTAAGGTGTGAGTAAGTTACTCACAGTAGTTGTGTGTAAGAGTTTGAGTTACACGCTCTGTGGTGATTCTTCAGTAAGGTGTGAGTAAGTTACTCACAGTAGTTGTGTGTAAGAGTTTGAGTTTTCCGTGCTCTGTGGAGATTCTTCAGTAAAGTGTGAGTAAGTTACTCACAGTAGTTGTGTGTAAGAGTTTGAGTTACACGCTCTGTGGTGATTCTTCAGTAAGGTGTGAGTAAGTTACTCACTGTAGTTGTGTGTAAGAGTTTGAGTTACACGCTCTGTGGTGATCCTTCAGTAAGGTGTGAGTAAGTTACTCACAGTAGTTGTGTGTAAGTGTTTGAGTTTTCCGTGCTCTGTGGAGATTCTTCAGTAAGGTGTGAGTAAGTAAGTTACTCACAGTAGTTGTGTGTAAGAGTTTGAGTTTTCCGTGCTCTGTGGAGATTCTTCAGTAAGGTGTGAGTAAGTTACTCACGGTAGTTGTGTGTAAGAGTTTGAGTTACACGCTCTGTGGTGATCCTTCAGTAAGGTGTGAGTAAGTTACTCACAGTAGATGTGTGTAAGAGTTTGAGTTACACACTCTGTGGTGATTCTTCAGTAAGGTGTGAGTAAGTTACTCACAGTAGTTGTGTGTAAGAGTTTGAGTTTTCCGTGCTCTGTGGAGATTCTTCAGTAAGGTGTGAGTAAGTTACTCACAGTAGTTGTGTGTAAGAGTTTGAGTTACACGCTCTGTGGTGATCCTTCAGTAAGGTGTGAGTAAGTTACTCACAGTAGTTGTGTGTAAGAGTTTGAGTTACACGCTCTGTGGTGATTCTTCAGTAAGGTGTGAGTAAGTTACTCACAGTAGTTGTGTGTAAGAGTTTGAGTTTTCCGTGCTCTGTGGAGATTCTGAGAATGAGTGGCAGTTAGGCCCTGAGTTCTCAGCTGCGTGCCTCTTTAGTGACAGTTAGGGGTTGCCATGGTTCCCCAAGGCTCTCATTTAAGCAGTTCCGCGCACCTGAAGCGTGTAGCGCCATGCTGTGTTTAAAAACGTGGGGGTTCAAAGACGAACAATGTCACCGAACGGCAAAGTGAAAAACAGCGCTTGAAGAACACTGTACATTAAGGACACGCGTGCTCTCTGTATGCGCTGGCGCTCGGGGAAACGACTCTAGATGCGAGTTAAAAAACTAGATCCACCCGCACCCTCAAGTTCTGTTCAGCCGTTGAAGACACTTCATCCGTATACTAAATATTCACAACTTGAAAAATGTGGTTTGCTGTCTCGCGTGCTGCTCATACAATCAGGTTCAGGTTATTCATACAAATCATCAAACGGTATGGTACAGCACACCTGCCGTTAATGCGCTCGGTTATATATAACACACCTTTTTTTAAAACACCTGCATGAGGAATGTGGAGGTGGGACAGCAGGTGCAGGTGTTTCAGAGACGGGACTGATTTCTCCCCTGCATAAGAGGTAAGAGATGAGCACACCTATGACATCTTAAGGTGCTCATAGTTCTATTACATATACTACAGTAGTTGTGCGGTTGGATTTGTCCGGGAGAGATTGTCCTGGTTAACGTGTAGCAGGGGCTGCTGGTCGACTCATTCGGTTAAGGCACCATTCTGTGGTCCATGGATGAGCCCCACAGATCGAATCTGAACCTCGCCAGTGCTGACTGCGGCCAGTAGCTCCTTAGGGCAACGCGTAATTGCCAATGGCGTCGCCAGGATGGGAGGGAACAGTCGGTTAGAAGTCCTGCGTTTCATCGCTCTAGTGATCCCCGCCGGTCAGCTGGGTGCCTGTGGAGTGCAACTGAAGCTGCGTATGAAAGGTCCTCCTCTGACTCTGCTCTATAGCGAGCCTAGCTGTAGTCTGCGGCATGGCGACACCACGGATGTCTACTGTTATGAAAGGAGTTATTTACTGTCGTCTAACCTAAAGCTCTTCCTTAACAAAGAGTGCTTGTGTGTCGAATGTAGGCATGTAGGGGCAAACAAAAGAGAGAAGAAAGAAGCTGGCTGGAGATAGAGTGGTCGGTGCAGTTCTCACCGCTCTGGTTGAAGCTGGCTGGAGATAGAGTGGTCAGTGCAGTTCTCACTGCTCTGGTTGAAGCTGGCTGGAGATAGAGTGGTCGGTGCAGTTCTCACCGCTCTGGTTGAAGCTGGCTGGAGATAGAGTGGTCGGTGCAGTTCTCACCACTCTGGTTGAAGCTGGCTGGAGATAGAGCACCTGACTGCTCACAAAATGGCCTCTTCTCATGACTTCAAAATGGCAGACTGCACCATCTCACCAGCCAGCAATAGGATAGAAAAGAAAGATAGAAATGTGTGCCTATGAATATGCATGTCCCTCCTCACGCTACTCTCTCCCGAATCAGTGGGGATCAAGAATGAGCACAGTTACAAATAGTTCATCAGACATTCCAAATTAAGGAAGAAATCTGACATTTCCAGTCCATTGTTGGGTGCCAAATTTACAGGCACTATAACATACATGCTACAGGCACATACTTTGTGCACAGATTTACAGCTATTTGTGTGGCGTATACTGCCTGCAGTCTGTTGAAATACCGTAGTCAAAAAGGCACCATTAGAATAGAATAGAATAGAATAACAGCAACAACAAAAAAGACATAGACAGTGGGACCCACAACACACAAACAAATATACCAAACAAAGACATCCAACAGAATCATTACATCAATCAAGTTAATTAAGTGAATGAAAGTGCAATGCAGCCATGATTAAAAATAGTCCCGCTGTCCCGAGATGTCTCCAAGCAGTCCAACACACAAATTCCACCTCCACGACTCTCCTCCATACATGCAGCGCTGCGGTCTCTGTACACCGCCGAAACGGAGCACCGAACTGCGTCAATCTTCCCAATCGTCTCCTCACTTCTCCCCCGCATTATGTTCTCCTTCCCTGGCTGCCTTTTGAAGATTGCCTGCACTCCCGGATCAGTCCCGACATCTTAAACTCCGGTGAAGAGTGATGGTAACTTTGTTGCTGCAGTCTGCAGATCAAACGGACATTCCCGAGCATATGTTGCGAATGCGTCTCCATGGTGACGACCACAAACAAAATTATATCGACTAGACAATTCGTCAATATTATAAAACGAGCAGCAGGAGTGCTGAAAAATCTCCAGCCTGCTTCTCGTCTCACTACAGACACACAGCGCATGAAAAAACAAAGACAAAAGCCAGACACAACAAAACGCATTCAAATTAACAAACACGAACACGAGAGACAGCTGGACTACATGTCGCCATTACAGCGCCACGTGACGTCACCAAGGACTAGTCTAGCCAAGGACGAGAGCCCGTATCTTTATATTACAGCCAGCCCATGTCCATGCTTTCGCTGATATCTGTAAAATGGTGCAGAGAATACATATGGCAATACAAATGTCGAATTGAAGAGCAAATCCTCAACCCTGATGGCTGTCAAACCGACAGACGGAAGGGCTGGTTTTTAACCGACGCATTAAAGTCAGTGAGATTAGCAAGAGATCTAATGTGTGACAGTTTCTTCTTTTAATATGAAACAGTCCTGCTATTCTCCAAGCAACCAGATGCAAGCTGTCAAGCGGTGTGAACATTCAGTCGTGTTTTTTTTGTTTATGTAAGATAGGGGCATGTGAACAAAAAAAATTAAAACATGAGCTTCGTTTGTTTTCTTCTTTCCCACACGCACGTTCATACTAAGGGCCTGATTTTTAGTGGGTGCAAAAACCTTAGCACACGCAAAACTAATAACACAACCAATGATTGGTGCAAAACAAATACCAATGAACAATCATTGATCACGTTATTGGTTTCGCGTGTGTTAAAAGGTTTTGCACAAACTGAAGGTCTTAGTAAATCAGGCCCTTAGTCTACTGCTCATTAAAATAACTTTTTTGTTTTTTTTAAAACCTGGAAAAACTGTTACCTCCCAGGTATCAACCATTATTAGGGGCGAAGGAGGGTGTGTGTGTGTGTGTGTGTGTGTGTGTGTGTGTGTGTGTGTGCGCGGGGGGGCGGGTGTCAGATGATCATGACCCCATGACGTACAGGTAACAATAAAGGAAAATGAGAGGCACTGCTTAGTAAACTGCTTTCATGTTTAACTGGCAGTTGGTTGCCATGGTGGCGGGGCTGGGAATTCAGGCTCACGGCCTGCCAGACACCCAACCCCCCCCCCCCCCCCCGCGTCTCTAAGTGGCTCTGGTGGGCGGGGCCTCAGAAGTGACGGGCAGGCACGGCTCGCGCTCCCTGCTGGTGATGAATCCGCGCTGGTGTCCCGCCCCCCCTCCCCCACTCCACCCCCCCAACCCGCCCCGCCCGCTCCGCCGCTGGCTGTCGGGCTGATTTAGCAGCGCCCATAAATCAAGGCCTCTGTCTGCGGTGCCCGGCCCTGCCCCGCCCTGCTCGTTTCAATCTCCATAAAAACCCCAGCGGAGTGCCGCACACACGCGTACACGCACAGACCAGAGAGGGGCGAGGATGTGAAACCTCTAAATGATCACCCTTGCATCCCCTCTGCTTCTCTCACTCACTCATTGGACAAACAGAAGGAGGAAGAGGAGGAGGAGGGACAGGAAGAGGCAGGAGAGACATCATTTCTACATTGAGCTGATACCATTCTCAGAACATTCGCCCTCTCTCTCACTGGCTCGTTTGTTAAAGAGGAAGAGACTATAATTAAGCAATATCACACGAGAGGGAGTGCTGTTATACTGTATATCAGCACGGCTTTGATAATCACACATATACAGTATAATAGGACAACCGTTCTACAAGCCTACAAATTATCTATCAAATAGTGATTGAGAGAACAGATTATGATTTTGTCATACAAAATTTCTAAAAAATTTAGTTCTTTCAGAATTACATTTAAAAATTATATATATTTTTTTCAACAATGTATCAATTAGAATGTAAACAAAGTGGAGTGATACGTTACAATAAAAGGTTCCAGTGCTGTTGTACTGCATATCAGCACTTACGGAATGCCTCTTGTCCAATCAGATTACTTGACTGGAACTAACTGGGTATAAATGAGAGAATAAATCCTTCCACACTGGGCCCATCCCAGTCTCAGTGTTGCTTTCCCTCATCCGGGCTGCAGCAGTTCTGGTCCGGTTTCTCAGTACTTTGCACACTTCTTTCCTTCTTTTTTTAACTCAAACACTGTATATCTCTCTCAGGGGCACGCCAGAGAAACACTGTGTGCTTCAGCCTAAATCAATGCCAGAGTGTGGCACAGTGATGATTCACTCCACAAAGAGGAACTCAGGCCTCGGGTAAAGAGGTCATTCTGACTCTTAGTCAAAAAGGCTTTCATAAAAAAGATCTCATAAAAACAGAAACATTGAAAATAGAAAAGCCTCTTGAAAGGAGGGAGAGAAAATGTCAATTTAAGATTCGCTGTACGAGACTATTTTAGAAATCACACCGCAGAAAAAACTTCAAAATTAAAAAAAAAAAAATGCTTTAAATGTAACTGTGTTAAATGGACGGGATGCAGGAGCCACTGTGAAGAGCTACGCAGACACAACGTGCTGTATGACTCAATAAAGTGCAGCTTTTGTAAGCTGGTTTCATCAAATCGTGCTGATAGAAAGCTAAACAACTGAAACACAAAACGTATATCAACAAATATGCAACACAGAAAACCCTGAATCTGCTCCCGTGCTCGACGCATGGCGTGGGAGACATAAACTCGAGACATAAAAAATAGCTAAATAGCAAGTCCCTCGTGAACATAAACAGCATTTAATATCATGAGGTCGCTAGTACCTGGCTATACCTGGCTCAATGCAATGTCGAAAAACAAAGAAGCACCGGGGAAGCGGAAGAGAGGAACTTAAATACCCCGCAGGTAGAAGCACAGGTGAAAACAATGATGAGGGAAAGCAAACCCCGGAATGGAACGTGGAAAAAATCTGATAGATTCTCAATCGGGAAACCAGGACGAGAACCGCAGCGGGAAAAAAAAAGAAAAACCCATTTGTTAAAAGTACTGTGATGCAAAGTAATTATGTGGCTCTGTGAGAAAATAACTGTTTGTTCACAATCAAAGACTTCTTCTTCCAAAGACTTTCCAAACCTCACCAAGTCCAGTTTTGAACCATATTTTTTAGGGTGGGTATAATTTTTCTGATTGCCGTTTTACTTTTAGACTATTGTAAAAATGTGATTTTCCATGCAAAAAAAACAAAAATGTTGATTTTCACAAAATTTTCATAAAAGTGGGAAAGTGGGACAAGTATGTTTTGGGGGAAAAACTCTGCAATTGCAAACTTAAGAAGGAGTCCAGTGTAAAAAAACATCTTCAGTGGGAATGAAACACAATGGTAATGATAAACATTCAAATGAAAGAAAGTGTTGACACAACCTGTTAATATAAAAAGAGGCGCGCTGATAATGATGGATAATGTTCTGATCACTCATAGGGCCAGATTTCCTAAGGCCTTTAGCGTGTGCAAAACCGTTTAGCACACATACAACTAATAACACAACCAATGATTGGTGCGAAACAAATACCATGACCAACCATTGGTCAGGCGATTAGTTCTGCGTGTGCTAAAAGGTCCTGTACATGCTAAGGGTCTAAGTAGATTGGTTGTTAACACTGGACATTTAAAAGGTGTTAAAACAATTTTACCCGGAACCTTCTTCTTAGGTAGTTTCGGTTATATTGTTAATATAGCAAAAGCCTTCCACATTTAGCGATATTTTTTTCTTCGGTTGAACGGGACCTTTTTAAAATGTGTGAGTGACACAGTTGCCAGAGCTGCAAAAATGTATTTTTAAAAATGCTATGATTAACTGTTATTATAAAAATACTATTAATGGGGTTCCATGAGTGCAAGTTGCCGGAAGGATTCTCGCTGTGAGAATTGTGTTTAAATGGTGACGGTTCCTCCTTAATTATTTATCCATGGAATTCAAGAGAAGACATCTTAAAAGACATGCCTGATCGAAGGCATCGTACGGAATGTTCCCTGTTGCTCAAGTATTCCAAATGATTCCACAGATGTCTGAGCCTCTCAAATTGCTTTCTGCCTCGAGTAAAATATATTTCTGAGAGCACTTGAGCTGCCGTCGAGTCTGTGGATAATCCGGACGTTTCTTATTGTCGTCGTGTCTGTACCTAAATTTCTCTCAGCTCGTCACAGAAAAGAAAAAGGCGGTTGTTGTCTTCAAGTGGCAGAGAGGACAAAAGAAGAAACTTAGACTTTGAAAGTGATGAAAAAAAGCATAAAGACAGAAAATATTCAAACTCAGGAAAAGAATAACAAAGAAAATACTGCTGGCTTGTGACAGCCGAGGAAAAGCGCATTTCCACGGAAATAATCAAAAGCCCCAAAGATCCAGACACGCCTTACAGAAATGGAATATACTACAACATGTAAAAAATATGTGGAAAATATGATAAATATATCTTGCAGAAATGCATTTTAGAAAAAGTTTATATATACCGCCATATCTGAAAATTTTAATAATTAGAATATTTGTCCATTTGCCTTGATCTTGATAATGTATTTTATGTCAATATAGCGGCACTATATTCCATTATTGTGAGGGAATAATTTTTTTATCTTTACTGTGGGGGACAAAAGAGAAATCAGAACTAACCTTCAGGTGAAAAAGACTGCTGCCGCTCTTCATTTAACTTTCTCTTTTATTTAATAATAATTATAATAATAATAAAATATATGTTTTATATAACCTCAAAGCACTTTGCAGCATTAAAACCAAAAAAGAGATATTTTACTGCAGATGCAGTTTGAATGAATGAATGAATTCAGACCTTGCTGGTCTAAGCCTCAAAAGGTCAAGACCATACAGCATTGACCACTAAGAGATACAGTCATCTCTCCTTACCATTCAATGCACTGACAACACATTCATTACCACTTCAATTATACCATCTCCTCCCAAAGCTCTCCTCCACAGCCCAACAATGAATCCCCAGTAACAGTGAGTCATTTTAACTGTAATTGAGTTCCCACCCCAAAGAGAACAGTCCACTCAGCAAAAAGAAGAAGAGAAAATGAAGGTGAAATTAAAACCCACCTCTGTGTCGTTCCTCTTGAAGATCAGAAGCGGTGCTGGAAATTAATCACATTTCATCTAATGGGAGGGGTGCAGAACCATCTCCATAAACCAGGAAAGGATATTCATAAAGAATCACTGAATATGAATGCTGCAGCTTTCCTATAAACTCATAATGGAGAAGATTTGCATATGTATCAACCTGATCCTTGATCAGCACGCCTAACTCCAAGATGCTTTATGAATACAGTTTCAGACCTCACTAATATTCTTTTAGCAACGCAGGCCCTGATCCAGGATCCGTTTCTTCATTTATCTCAAAAAGGAAAAGGTTAGAATATGAACGGGGGAAGACTGATCCTGGATCAGTACTCCTAACGCCAAGATGTTTTATGAATACAGATTGAGATCTCAGCAGAGGCCGAGCATGCCTCCTGAGAAAGATTTGCAATAGGCCAGCCTCTATCCAATCAGGTGAACCAATTGAGGTCAGTCTGCACTGCCGGCTATTGTGAACTGACCAAAATGCCATTGTGCTGAAAATGACTGGCATAACCTTTCTTGCTCTCTGAACTCGAGTCCTGGGGGCAGGGTAAGAGAGCAAGGGATTCTGGGATATGTCAGACAGGAAGGAGGTAGAAACCTTTCAGAGTCAAAGAAAGACACTAATGTAGACATACAGTATGTCAGATCTATCTGAAATACTTTTAACTCCTTAGATGCTGATTTTACAACACTTCTACAACACATCCCTGTGAATATTCAACAAAAACTTCCACTACCTAGTACAGATTTTGTATTGGTCTTTTGGAGACAATTTTGCTCACATAATCAGCAGTGATTTACGTTTTAACCAATCAGCACTGTCCTAACCAATTTTGTGGGCTGCAAATTAGAATTGATCTTGCGGTGCCAGCACAAACCACACAGTCATACCTCCAGCTCTCATGTTTAGAAACGACATATTACACCGTAGAAAGTCTTTATTATATTCCTGAAAGGGGACAAGCAGATACACTATGCATTATTATCCTGAGGCTTAATGAACACTTTAAATGCATTACATTTACATTAGCATCAGTTAACTGATGCTTTCATCCAGAGGGGATAACAAACGTGGAGAACATCAGCGTTCATACAAAAGTGCACAGAGAACCTCTTTATATACACGTGATGTTACCCTAACAAACCGGCAGTTTGTATTGTAAACACAGGTAAACACCACTAGACAGCTAACCTATCTATACACAGCTGTGCCTATCCCAAAAAGGAAATGGAAAAAGAAAGGAGCAACCATAGAAAGAGGGTCAGAGAAGCCATGCCGCAGTTTGAAGACGTGAGCCGCAGTGGGAAGCTCATTCCACTAAATGCAAGAAAAGTGTTTTTAAAAAGGGTTTTTAAAACCCTATACAATGTGCAAACATGTTATTAGAATGTTCTTAACTGAACATTCTAATGCTGATGTAGCAATCACTACTGGTAACTGAAAGCAATGGAGTTCTAGAACACCGAATTAGAATTTTGAAAAGACATTCCTAAAAGGCTACTCTTCAAAGGGGTTATCGCTGAACATTTTACCGCGTATCCCAATGCGAGTGGAGAGAAGACTCTGTGGCGTAGAGGCGCCATGGTTACAGAGCGCTCTGTAGGGGTTTAACGCCATCTGCATTAACGTTTATGCCTGACGTCTAAGTCAGGCTGTCAAGTGCCAAAGGGGGTCATTATCTCAGGGGTCCAATCGCAAGGTCAGTCATTTTATCTTTCTGTTACTAGTACAGCCGTATTAATGAATAAACGCAGAATAAAACCTGTTTGTAAAGTGCTGATTATAGCGCATACCTCAGCAAAGAAAAAAAAAAAGAAAATAAATGTTGATTTATTGGTATTGAAGGCACATATATTACTTTTTTATCGTTTCACTGTGAGTAAATATCTTTACTTGCCACGGCAATGTTACGCTGCCTTAAAATATGATTAATCTGGCAGTGGCGACGCCTGGCTAGATACGCTGTAATTTGACAGACTGTTCTGGCTCTGGTACAGTCCTTATAGGCTGCAAAACTGCAAGCAGGTGGAAAACCGCCATCACAAATATGGATAAACAAACATGAAATACTGGGACTGCGCTCATAAATAAGGTTCTTTGACTGTGGGGCTGCTGGGTGGCTCATTCGGGTAAGGCACCACACTGTGGTGCACGGATGAGCCTCATGTGGCCGGAAGCTCCACAAGGCGATGCACAATCGGCGATTGCATCACCCAGGCAATGGGACCGTTAAGCCGGATAGGGGCCCGGGGGCATTGCTATAGAAAACTGCTATCAGGCTTCCGTAGATTGCAGTCAAAAGTCACATAAGACGGGTTTCTTCCCCGACTCCACTCAACGTGAGCTTAGCTGTAGTCTGCGGTGTGAAAAGAAGCAGCGGGCTACACTACATGTTTCTGAGGAGAACCGTGGATGTCTACGAGGTTGCAGACGATTGGCCATTCCAAATTGGGGTGGGAATTGGATATACTCAGCCCAGCATTGGGTGGCACAAGTTTTATTTTAATTAAATGTATTTATTTATTTTAAGTTATTCAACTGTATGAAAATACTGAGGTGGATGTTGTGAAACTTGCAGCAGAAGGGGCATATTGTCTTGGAGCTCAGCACCTTAAGTGGTATGCAGAGCTTATACAACCGCTTCAAATCACAGACGTCCAATGCATCCAGTGCAAACTGATGGCCTGTTTGAGACACCCAGATCACTGCTCCAGAATAAGCTGCTTTCAAAACCAACCTGAGCCAACCTGAGCCAACCTGAGCCAACCTGAGCCAACCTGAGCCGCTGTGCAGTACGCGCCCGTCCTTACACGACTCGGACGAAAACACTGAATAAAGAAGAGCCGTTTGTTCAGTATGAGCCTTTGAACGTTTCACACATCCAGGAGATTTACAGCGCAAACCTCTGTACAGCTGCGGCTTCTCCCGCGAGTGCTTTCAAAACCTCCGGTCACATAATAACATCGAGGGGAGTCTGTCCAAAAACATGCATTACATGTGTCTGTGTTACATGTATATTGCATTACAATACATGCACATGAATGTTGCAAATGCATTTGCATGCACGTCATATGTAATTCGGGTTGCTTTTCCATTTGATTTAAACCTCGGTGCCAGAGGGGAAAAGCAACCTACGACCACCATTTTGATTGTAGTTTATTTCAAGTCAAATCAAATTTTATTTATGGAGCATATTTCATCCAGCATGTGGAGTTCAATATGCTTTAGAAGGTGAAATAAAAGATATTTATGCATTTTCTGGGACCCATTTAACATTTTTCTAAATATGTTTTTAACAAGACACATTTTTAGTGCCCATCCTGGAGGATTTTGCTTGCTTCAGAAACAGGGTCAAAAAGAATGAAAGGCTTATTAATTAATTTTGATTAATTAATTTAAAATGAGCATCAGGGTTTAGCTTCAAAGAGGGATAACCTGCTCCTCCCACTCTCTCTGAAGTCTCCAGAAACTAGCTTCTGATTGGTTGAAGGGTGGTCCCCGTGGAATGTGCATTTTTTTGTGTGTGAAAACCTGAACAAAATCAGCCGTCTTGGAAGCAAGATCTGGACAAAAACCAAGGCTGATCATACTTCAAAAGAAATGTTCAAAACAACGTTGTATTCTACTGTCAAAGGGTAGTGAAGTACTGTTGCGCTAAATAAATTCTTATATTCTATATATTAAAATACAGGATGCTTTGACTGAATCCTGCTGTGTGCAGCCCAGTTGACTGATTTGAAACAGACTTTGACCTGAAAGTCATCAAAAGAGGTGAATACACTCAAACAAACAGGAGGAAAACTGTTTATGATTTACACTCTCAGGAAAAAGGGCTCTAAAGTTAGTTCTTTACAGCCCTTTTCCCAATGGAGGAACCTTTTCCAGAACTCAGGATCTGCGAAAGCTCCCAGATTGTACCATTTTCAAGATAGAAAGCGTTTGGAAGAAGCAGCGCGAGCAGTTGAATGGTTTGATCAGGTCAGAGACACCATTTATTTCTTTAAGAAAAACAAGATCGATCTCTGTTGAGATGGCACCACTGTCCCAGAATGGCATCGCTGTCCGGCCAGCGGGTTCTTCAGTACTGCCTCCCGAAACGGTCCCGCCTCACACTGATAAATGACAGGCAGCTCTTATGAATAGAACATTTTTTTCCTGCCATGTTAAATCTTTGCAATCCTGTTTCCCAGGATACACATGCAGCGACAGCTGGTAACGTCAGACAAACATGTCAGGTCACACAGAGTAACAGATCGGCCCTCGTTTCGCACCAACGCATCATTTCCGCCTCTTCTAGTGACAAATCTCTAATCTATAAATGTAAATGAATAAAATCTATGGACTCGCAAAGACTAAGCA
The DNA here is from genome assembly GCA_022702515.1 of Ilyophis sp. 1 JC-2022. Lineage (NCBI taxonomy): Eukaryota > Metazoa > Chordata > Actinopteri > Anguilliformes > Synaphobranchidae > Ilyophis > Ilyophis sp. 1 JC-2022. The sequence continues at coordinate 80,871,959 of CM040405.1, forward strand.
TGATCTCCCAGTAGAAAAGCACAGGTAACGTTACACACAAGAGAAAACCAGACGATTAAAGTCGGAAAGAGCATCAGTTGGCAAGGTATTACAAGTTAAATTTTTTCCATATAAGAGCAGTTTAAGCTCACGCCCGATTTTTTCTCGGGATGGCGGGGGCTCGTCGCTGTGGGCGGAGCCAGGTTCCTCTTTGTTAGAGTCCCGCCCCAGCGCCCCCGTACGAGATGGATCGCCCCATTAAGCCGTGTCTCGGGGTGTCTGAGAGCGGGGGGTCTGGTGCGGGGGCACGGGGTGGAGCGGGATACGAGCAGGCGAACCTGTCCTGACAGAAGCAAACGAGGCCGTTCGCACCTGGCTGACAAACGAACGCAGCCAGAGCCCGTTTCTCTGGCCGTGTGACCTTCCGCTGTGTCTCTGTCAGCCTCCCTACGGAAAGGCTGACAGAGACAAACGCGGCAACACGGGCGCACTCCGGGGCTCCCGGGACCGCCCGTCTCGTAGCAACGGGTCAAATGGGGTGGAGCTGGTAGTCCAGTCTGTCCCGGTGTGTTTTTTAGGGAAAAAAAAGTTTTTGGTTCAGTCTGACAACTCACGATTGAATTAAACAATTCTAGATCTTGCAGCATGCTTCGTTAAAACAACCCAATTTAATGCGAATTCAGATGAATTTCAACCCTGCACTGTGCATTCTTCCATAGAGTACTCAAGTGACTACATCACACCATGCACTGCCAAAAATGTCCAGACGAGATGATGATATCTGATTGGTCAAGAACCGTCCATGCGCTGCAGTAATGAATATGTAGTCCGTTAAAGTGGACTACAAACCAGACCACAAATCATTAATCATTACTTTAAAAAATAAAAATTGGAACATGAAATGTATGCTCTATATCCTTATACCACACAGGCTAATCCAGGAACTACATTACATGTGCAGCGCATTCTTCCATCACATGCAGAGATAATTCCTAGCATCCTGCACACTACAGAAAGGCTATTGAGGCCACACTACTGCATTTGAGACCAAGGACTACATCCATTTTGAATAAAATAATTTGGAGGGGGTTAGGAAGTACATTTATTTTATTCAACATTCATGTTTTTTGTTCAATGAAAGAATCCATTAATGTTCTCCTCACAAATGTTTGCATGGATGTCTGCTTATGACAAAACAAAATGTTTATATTTATGTCTGCACAAATCACTAGTACAAATAATGGCAACATTTCCAGTCAATTCCCGTTAAATCCCATATTTTCCCATATATTCCCATATATTCCCGTTAATTCCCATGGAAAGTTTCCACCTTCGAATATTCCCAGAATTTTGGAGCACAAATACTTTCCTGAAAGGCCTACATGCGGGAGCATGCGGGAGTATGCGGGAGCATGTGGGTGTATGCGGGAGTATGCGGGAGCATGAGGGAGCATGCGGGAGTATGCGGGAGTATGCGGGAGCATGCGGGTGTATGCGGGAGCATGCGGGAGTATGCGGGAGCATGTGGGTGTATGCGGGAGTATGCGGGAGCATGTGGGTGTATGCGGGAGCATGAGGGAGCATGCGGGAGCATGCGGGAGCATGTGGGTGTATGCGGGAGCATGAGGGAGCATGTGGGTGTATGCGGGAGTATGCGGGAGCATGTGGGTGTATGCGGGAGTATGCGGGAGCATGTGGGTGTATGCGGGAGTATGCGGGAGCATGTGGGTGTATGCGGGAGCATGAGGGAGCATGCGGGAGTATGCGGGAGCATGTGGGTGTATGCGGGAGTATGCGGGAGCATGTGGGTGTATGCGGGAGCATGAGGGAGCATGCGGGAGTATGCGGGAGCATGTGGGTGTATGCGGGAGTATGCGGGAGCATGTGGGTGTATGCGGGAGCATGAGGGAGCATGCGGGAGTATGCGGGAGCATGTGGGTGTATGCGGGAGCATGTGGGTGTATGCGGGAGTATGCGGGAGCATGTGGGAGCATGTGGGTGTATGCGGGAGCATGTGGGTGTATGAGGGAGCATGCGGGAGCATGCATAATGAGTAATAAATGCATGACCAGGTACGATTGGTCGATTGGTGATTTAAGACAGAAGCATCGTGTGAGGTGACGGTGATTTGGCGATTCTCGAGTTGTCTGAACTCTGCACGAACGAGCTCCGCAAGTTTCACATCATTTTGTTTTTTTAAAAACAAACCCCCGGTCATGCTCTTGCTGTGATGCTCATCATACCCTCCGCCGGCAATTTGGGGGGGTGGGGGGGGGGGGGCAAGCGGGCCCCCCCCCATCTCATCTTTCAACACACCCCAGTCGACAAATCCGCACCCGATCGACCAGCGAGGTTTTTAAACAGAATTTAAAACAAAAACATAAATATACTGAAAACTAAATGCAATTTCTGTACACCGCCATCTATATCATTCTGGAGTTAAAACAACAACAACAACACATTAATGGAATTAATTAAAGAATAATGAAATAAACAAACAAATGGTTTCCATTACTGTGCATATCAATACTGGCTTGTCACATACCACAGGAACCAATCAATATCCTCGCGCAAGCCTACCCTTTGTGAAGAGCTATCGGTTTCACAGCCAAATTGGCAGCGAAACAAAGATTATGAGAATGCGTAGCTGGTGGCCGAGAGCGTAAACGAAAAGCATCGATATCCCAGGGTGCCAAGCTCTAAAACGGTTTTAACGACTTCTGTGATTAATCAGGCTTTTACTTAGCTTCCCTACAACATAACGGCCACTGCAGATGACGCAGTGCAATGTTCAGTGTTAAATCAACTCTGATAGAGTACATTTTACTCTGGTAGAGTAGATGAGATCACTATGAGACTCAGTTAGAACCCAAAGATGACTGCATTCTGAACAGTGAAGATCTAAAGATTTTATTTTAATTTCAATTTAATCATAGTCATAATTGACATGATAATAATAGCAATAATAATAATTATTATCATTATGGTTATTATTATTAGTGGCAACATTGTTATGATGATCTTCCAAAAGTTTCTGCACCAAAATATATACTAAAATATGCACATTTAAAGGCATGACAATAAGCAATGTTTTAGCTTCATGTATGACGTAGAGCTGTCAGGACACGTACAGAACATGTGAATACAGATACTCAAGATCACGCCTCAAAAAACGTTTGCTGAGCACGGATACCACTTAAATGTATTAAAGTCAAAATGGTAAAGCAGTCATGGCAACCACTGAATAAATTAAAAAGTATATTCACAGTTCACAGATTAACATGGGTGGAGAGAGAAGCACACATCCCTCTGTTAGGTCAGTGTTGCCCAAAATCATAAAATATTCATCAAACAGATCAATATTTCAACTTTTAATTAATATCAAAATAAGATTGGTAGAGAATTTCTGCCCTAACCCAAACATGCTCTCGTGCATTTTTAATGGTATTTGACACAGAATTAAACTGATACGGAAAAAGGCGCATCATCTCCCCTGAAACAATTCTGACTAAAGTCTTGCTGAAGGAAATGACAGCTGTAACGTTAGAAAGTAAGAGCAAGAGGATGCATAATGAGGAGAGCAGGATTTGGAATTATGGAAAATTGAACAATTTGGCAGCCATCTTACCTGGGTACAGTTCCAAGCCAGCTAGAATAGGAACCTATGGCAAAAGTGTCATGTACTTTCTAACCCACTGTGATGTCATAATCGGGTCTCAAAAGCCAGATAGCTGATGATTGGCTCATTTATATAGAACCATGGTTACTGGCCACCACCATACCTGGGTATGGTCTCAAAAATTGTGCCACTAAACTATGACGTATGTCACATCTATGGTTCTATATCTATGATTACGCCCATTTAGGTTCATCATTTATCGACAACCTACAGACGATGAAGCATAACCTGGATGCCTTGAAGATCTTTAGTAAGGTGACCTTCCACTCATTTACAACCGTTTTAAAAACACTTCCATTAACCATCAGCTAATTTCCAACTTTGTCCGCTTGTTCTGCTCACAGAAAAATAAAAATAAAAATAAAAAAATAAAGTATTTTGTACTTCACTTTGATCTTCCCTTTGGTGAATTTAAAAGGCTCCCTAGAATCCCTCCTTGAACCTGAAATAACAACACAGTTAAAACAGTGAACAATGTGCATGTTCTTTTTTTAATTAAATTTTTTAAAATTTGTTTCACATCTTTCCCGTTTTTCTCCCAATTTGGTAGCCATGATTCCAACTCGCCCGGGGCCGCTTGTGTGCAAAGATTCTCCCCCGCCGAGTCCCTCCCCCACCCCAGGAGCGGCCACCAATTGCTGCTCCCTCAAGGCACCGGCCATATTCGGATCTGGCAAGACCAGGGGCACGAACCCTGATACTCGGTGTGTAACTGCACCGACTCAAAGTTAGTGCTTTTACCACTGCGCCACCGTGGCACTCAATGTGGATATTCTTTCCTTACTTTTGACTATGGCCTTCCAGAGCCCAAGGCCTATTGAGATATCACTTCCTGTAAGCTGAGAAGCTGCAGCTCATTGGTCAATACAGGCATATAGCATGCTCTTCATGCACAGCTGATAACTTAACTTGAATTATGCAGTTCCCAGCATGCACCAGCCTATATATTTGAATTACATAGTATATTCAGCTTTCCCTTCCCGTGGTTTGACTTCTAAATCAGACCTGACAAAGTCGGCATGAAACGATTCTCAATGTACACCTTTTAATGTGGACCACCATTAAACGTAAGTATGGTAATAAAGTACACTAATGCACATTCAAACGGGCTTAATCAGAATAATTAATGATATGTTATACGTGAGCCCAGCTCTCATATAAAAACTGTAACTTCATTTATTAAAACTATACGAGCCTTCCTAAAATTTTCCACTTAGTTTGGCGAAGAAGATTTATGAATGCACACAGAACGCCTGAATAATTAATAACCAAAAAAGTCCTTTAGGAGAGAGGGAGAGAGAGAGAGAGAGAGAGCGAGAGAGAGGGAGAGAGAGAGAGAGAGAGAGAGAGAGAGAGAGAGAGAGAGAGAGAGAGAGAGAGAGAGAGAGCGAGAGAGAGAGAGAGAGAGAGAGAGAGAGAGAGAGAGCGAGAGAGGGAGAGAGAGAGAGAGAGCTGTGTGCTGAGAGAGAGAGAGAGAGAGCTGTGTGCTGAGATGGCGCTGTATGGTAAATATGAACGGCCTCGGCTTTCTACTTCACAGTTCAGCTCCGGAGGTAGAAGCACGGAGTTGCTTTTTAGGTGCGTGCATATATTCGGGGGGGTGGGGGGAGGGGTGTCCTAAAATATTCTTATTGTATGAAAGCCTGTTCGGGGGAACCTTTCATCTTTTGCAGATGTCTCAGACCAAGTTTAGTGCTGAATACTAAAATGAAAGATAAATAGCCCTGCTTAGAGAGCAATAAAGACACGCTGTGGCAGTGACCATGGAAACCCCAATGAGAATATAACGCTATCTGTGGAGAAACATGAAACTCAAACTGCTCATAAAGTACTGTAGTCAGCTTCTGTCACAATCGCTAAATGAATGAGTATTTTCTGGTGCCTTAAATTTATTTTTAAAGAAAAGGCTCAACCTTTCGCCTCGGAATAAAATGAAAGAACCTCTTTGCTGCTTTCACGTCTCTAATCTAACTCCGCAGTCAGAGTGTGTCCGTCTGAAAAAAAGCCCTCAAAATGATCTTACCTGATTTAATGTTATAAAATGTTTTTTTTGTGTGTGGTTTCTTTTTTGTTCTCCTGTGTGTGAAGAGGGAGATTGACAATCCACCCTCCAACAGTGTCTGTGTAATGTTGAGCAAGTTTTCTCCTTGAACAAATACATAATAAACAAATACAGGCGTCTGAACTGCAATATAATGCAGCCAATTTCCACAGCCAATAATGCCAATTCTGAGATTCTGAATGCCCAGTTTGTGTGTGCGTTGTAGGTATACTCATGTGTATGTGTGTAGTCTGTATCTGTATGTGTGTGTGTGTGTGTGTGTGTGTGTGTGTGTGTGTGTGTGTGTGTGTGCGCGCATGTGTGGTCCTTAAGGTCTTAACTGCACAGCAAACAGCAGGGTCAGCAGCGCAAACACCCGCTAACACCCGCTAACACCCACAGCCCCTGTGACTACTCCCGCTACCCGCTAACACCCACAGCCCCTGTGACTAGTCCCGCTACCCGCTAACACCCACAGCCCCTGTGACTACTCCCGCTACCCGCTAACACCCACAGCCCCTGTGACTACTCCCGCTACCCGCTAACACCCACAGCCCCTGTGACTACTCCCTCTACCCGCTAACACCCACAGCCCCTGTGACTACTCCCACTACCCACTAACACCCACAGCCCCTGTGACTACTCCCACTACCTGCTAACACCCACAGCCCCTGTGAGCTCTCCCGCTACCCGCTAACACCCACATCCCCTGTGACTACTCCCGCTACCCGCTAACACCCACAGCCCCTGTGACTACTCCCACTACCCGCTAACACCCACAGCCCCTGTGAGCTCTCCCGCTACCCGCTAACACCCACATCCCCTGTGACTACTCCCGCTACCCGCTAACACCCACAGCCCCTGTGAGCTCTCCCGCTACCCGCTAACACCCACAGCCCCTGTGACTACTCCCACTACCCACTAACACCCACAGCCCCTGTGACTACTCCCGCTACCCACTAACACCCACAGCCCCTGTGACTACTCCCGCTACCCGCTAACACCCACAGCCACTGTGACTACTCCCGCTACCCGCTAACACCCACAGCCACTGTGACTACTCCCGCTACCCGCTAACACCCACAGCCCCTGTGACTACTCCCGCTACCCGCTAACACCCACAGCCACTGTGACTACTCCCGCTACCCGCTAACACCCACAGCCACTGTGACTACTCCCGCTACCCGCTAACACCCACAGCCACTGTGACTACTCCCGCTACCCGCTAACACCCACAGCCACTGTGACTACTCCCGCTACCCGCTAACACACACAGCCCCTGTGACTACTCCCGCTACCCGCTAACACCCACAGCCACTGTGACTACTCCCGCTAACACCCACAGCCACTGTGACTGCTCCCGCTACCCGCTAACACCCACAGCCCCTGTGACTACTCCCGCTACCCACTAACACCCACAGCCCCTGTGACTACTCCCGCTACCCGCTAACACCCACAGCCCCTGTGACTACTCCCGCTACCCACTAACACCCACAGCCACTGTGACTACTCCCGCTACCCGCTAACACCCACAGCCCCTGTGACTACTCCCGCTACCCGCTAACACCTACAGCCACTGTGACTACTCCCGCTACCCGCTAACACCCACAGCCCCTGTGACTACTCCCGCTACCCACTAACACCCACAGCCCCTATGACTACTCCCGCTACCCGCTAACACCCACAGCCCCTGTGACTACTCCCGCTACCCACTAACACCCACAGCCCCTGTGACCACCCCCTCTACCCGCTAACACCCACAGCCCCTGCGAGCTCTCCCGCTACCCACTAACACCCACAGCCCCTGTGAGCTCTCCCGCTACCCGCTAACATCCATAGCCCCTGTGAGCTGTCCCGCTAACATCTCATATGCCGCGGCCCCTGTCACAGTAACTGCTTCTGTCAGGTGGAAATTCAATTCTGCGGGACCTTGAGGGTACGCTGGATGATGCTGACAGGGAAAATATTTTGCCTTTTTAAAGACCAGAGCCGAGACAGAGGAAGGTCTTTGTTTTGTTTATTATCAAAGACAGGCGATACCCAGGTAGCGCCTTTCTGCATTGTCACAAAGCATTTTATTTATTTTATTTTTTTTAATGTAACTTTGCATAAATACATGGCTTAATTACAGATTTTGAGCATGTATGCCCAGCTAGGCACAGTTCCGTATCACATTCATGGAACGTTCCAGAGAGAAAGCAATCTACTGGAAAATCCAGCAGTTGCCTGTTGACAGGAAAAAATGAATAGAGTGCTCAGGCTTTTTAGAATCTGAAGAGATGAAGTGGCCCTAAAAACACATTTAAACCTGACAGGCTGCTGTGTCTGACATATCACATTGGCTTTGTCATGTTTAACATCAGCAGAAAAATGGCACTTTTATGTCGTCTTCTTTTGAAGCGAATACGCTCAGGTCCACCTGCTTTGTGTTAACACAGAGATTTTCCATCGCTTTGCCATACGTAGCAAAAGTCAGTGAACAAAAATGTGCACACGTGTGTGTGTGTGTGTATGCATGTGTGTTCTCACTAGAGTGTGCAGTACATTTCAGAAGTAACCTCAGGCATTTTCTGTAAGAGCGTGAGATTAAAGAAGTGCACAGAACCCAAGACTTCCCCGTCTCTCCCTCAGAACCTCCTGAGATGGCCTATTTACAAACACACACAAGGCATCTTTTCACTCGAGCCTTCGTCAGCACATACAAAGGACCGCCCCGCTCCTTAGAATCCCCCACAACCGTGCACGTGACAGTCGGCCGCGAAGAACAGTAACAGTGGACGGTTGTGAAGGCCAGCGTCAGGATAGCACAAAGCATCTCTCAAAGGTCTGTTATTAACATATTTACTAAGTGAATTCTTAATTAATGCTGTGCGTATTCGGACGTATGGTTTATACGCTAAGCATGCGCTAGGCATACGCTAGGCATACGCTAGCTATTTTCAAGGGCTTTTTGTGCGTATGAAAATTATTTTATGAATTTACATACGCATCTCATACTTTTCTCTCATACGCAATAGTGTGACAGGGCCATAATGGAGCACGTTAGAACAGCAGAGTCTGGGTAAGTTACAGTATGTGCTGAACAACGACTCCAACTAATGATGATATTCAAACTTATTCCTCAGATTGGCGACTGAGCGAGAGGTGGAAATGTGCATAGGATGGAGGGGAAAGGATTTATTTTTTCACTTCCACGCAATTCTTCATTTCAAGGTTTTTTTTTAATGAACTATGCCTTTTTAAAATTATTTTACTTATGTGAACCATGGCACGCATGGTTTTTCATGCTTTTAAACAGGTGCCTGTTAATTAGGGCTGATTGTGAATTCATAACTATTTGCATAATTATTTTAGTATATTAATCTTGACACCTAAAAAAAATAGTAAACTTGCAGTTGCCTATTCATACATCTTTGTGAAGTCTCCTTTGTGGAGTGTGTTACCTTGTTCTTAAATAAACGCTGTAATATTGTGATGTACGGTCAGTTTGTAGACCCCCCCACCCACAAACTGGGGAAGGGGGGGTGTCAAAGTGTGGGGAGGGTCTCCGTTTTTGTTCGGACTCAACCTGACAGAGTGGCCAATTAGGTCCTGCTTATGCTTTTAATAAGAAACCAGATCAAGTTTTTATTTAGGAAAGTAATAGTTCCACTGAATGTAAAATGTGAAAAGCCAATATCCGCAAGTATCACAGTGCTCCTCGGGAATGACCTCGAATCCCGGCTCCGACCGATTTAAATGAGCCAATCAATCAGGAACGCACGGAATTTCGTTCGGTACATTACCGGGATAATGGGATGTGCTCCGGTATTCCCATCTGACAGCCCAATGATTTTAGAGAGCAAACACCATAGGTGATTACATAAGCCGGGTAATTCCTTCCCCGCTGTCTGCCTGGGCCTTCACCATTCCAGACTGCTTTCTTCAAAAAAGCCCATTCTCCATCAGCTTCCAGTTCAGCTGAAATTTTTCATTTTCCAAATGCTAACCCCCTCCCACCCAACATGTCACCGAGCCACAGCCATGAAGGTCAGACCATTTTTATTAAACTGCACCCCCCCCCCACCCCAGCAAATCAGCTGAGAAAATCCTAATATAAATGCTGGATAAATCTCATCTGCCATGATATTATAGAGAGAACTCAGAGATTCCATCAATCAAAAGAGGCCCAGTAGATTATCAGTGTCCTGGATGTGTTGAATTATAGGCACCGGGTTTGAGAAACCTGCAGGGAGACAGAGAAGTCCCTATTTCTCAAAGTCCATTTTTCCGTGTGCGGTTTCCCATAATGCCCCTCAGCCCATGACACGCAGTTTGTTTCCGGTGGGTTACATATAGGTGCGGCGCCAGCAAGGATTTTAATCTTCTTCTGGGATTTATACCCCTGTCATACGTCTGAAGCATCGGTTTTTTAAATGTGCACGAGAGAGAGAGAGTCCTTTGATTCTCCTTTATTATTAACAATATAAAAGACAGAGCAAATTAATTCTCAAAAATTTCAGAAATAAAGCAAAAAAACGAAACCCAAAAGAGCAAACAAAAACAAAACAACTACTAAACCCACACAAAACAGCACAACTACTAAACCCACACAAAACAACACAACTACTAAACCCACACAAAACAGCACAACTACTAAACCCACACAACTACTAAACCCACACAAAACAGCACAACTACTAAACCCACACAAAACAAGTAAATAAAACAAACAACCCCCCCCCCCCCCACCAGACAATGAGGGAGGGGAGAGAGCGAGGGAAGGAAAGAGAGAGGGGGAGAGAATGAGGGAAGAAAAGAGAGAGAGAGATGGGGGAGAGAGAGAGAGCTATATTTCAATGAAGGGTGGTTTCAACTTTCAAGCTGATTCCTGACCTCTGTGGGCAGACGGGTTTGTACTTGGTAGCATCGTTCATTCTAGTTCAATTCCCCCACCACCTGGGAATCAAGCACAGTGGCTCATATTTCATGTGTGTATGTGTGTGTGTGTATGTGTATGTGCATGTATATACGTATATACAAACCCCAATTCCAAAAAAGTTGGGACAGTATGTAAAATGCACATAAAAGCAGAAAGCAGTGATTTGTAAATTCTCTTTTATAAAAATATATTTAATGTTTTACCTTATCAACTTTATAGGTTTTTGTAAATATACACCAATATATATTGGTTCAAGATCCGCCCGGCTTGTCATTGAACACAATTGTTATGTTATATTTAATCTGTGATGCTTTTGTGCATTAAGCAGCCAGACACAAAAAAACCCAAAGAAAGCAAGGACAGTTAGGATACGAGCAAAACATTTTTATAAATTTAAAATAAAACACAACCAGCGACTACCTAGCTAAATTTTCAAGTGACTCTGTGGAAGAACAAGACTAAAGTTTCTCAAAATAAGCTGAGATTATTGCACTATAGCCTATGAAGATTTAGCCAGTGTGATACGTTTGCGATACCCTGAGAGACGCCCATGATAATGTTTAGCTAATTAACGTAAATTCTCTCCATTTCCTTTCATCATAACTGACAACCGGTTTGACCACTAAATAAAATTGGCTTCAAAGCCCGGCGCTGTTCTGGGGGCTTGCTCAGTACTCTCACTCACGAGTTAACGAGCTCAGGGCAGGGGGCGGGTTCCGGGGCTGGGAGAGCGAGTACTGGGTGACCGAGTGTTTCGTGCAACCCGAGTCAGACAGCTCCGGGCGGGCTGGAAGAGCAAGTGAGTGAGTGATTCGTGCAGCCAGACCCTCAGCTCAGGGCAGGGAGAGCGAGTAGAAACAAGCGACAAAGTGGTTGCTTTCTCACAGGGCTAGGTTAATACAGTGATTCACTTGATGCATTTCCACAAATACAGTTAATATAAGAGTTGCACAATAGTGTGACACGTTGTCTGGCCTCGTCTTCCCAGTTCGCATTAGCAAGTAGCAGGTAGGAGGGTCGAGTCAGTGGAGGAGAGGACTTGTCACTCCTGAGTCAGTAAAAAGAGTCGTTCGTTTTGCACGATTAGTTCAAACTCGCACATCACTATTTAACACGAACGATCAAGTTAGGGTAACGTAGCAGAGTCGACTGACAACAGCTTGGTTAATGTTTGGTTAGCCTGCATTTTCCACCAGCGATTTATTCACAGTGAAAGCTTCAAGCTAGATATGAATTTCAACAACAGAGTGTTTTTGTTCTGAACGATGAACTCATAAAGTTCATTTCTATGTTACATGTGCTCCACTACCAAGCCAGCCACTTACCTTACAGAATGCATACGGGACAGGTGCCTCACAAAATTGGACGTCGTTCCCAGTTTATCCTCTATCTTTCGTTTGCAAACAGTGCATATGACGGAATGTTTGTTCCCTTCATGTAAAGAATATATATCAAATGCGAATTTTATCGCTCTTGGTTGTGACACAACCTAGCTGCAGGCTACGCGGTACAATCATTAAAAAACACAGACCGTAGAAAAACACCCAATTCAAACAACGTCAATTACCCGCCAGGCCGCCACTGACGCTATTAGATCATAGCATTTAAGTAGACCTAGGTGAATTCTTCTAGTCGTCAACAAAAAAACTGGGTTTTTTTAAATGTATTTTTTATTACTTATTATTAATCTATAAAATGTGTGCTCTGACTGTTAGAAAGTTCAAGTCCATGTCAAAAAACTTCCAAATCACAGATGGTCATGTCCAAGTCAAGTCACGAGTCACGGTTATTGTGACTCGAGTCCAAGTCCTGGACTCGAGTACTACAAGACTACTCTACGGCGATATTACCTGAGCTAACCTTTCCATTAATATCCTGTGAATACTAAATACTAATACTAAAAATAAAAAATATATATGATCGCTTCCTGTCTCCTTGTGCTATTCTATTTCTTCTTACATCACATGAACATAATTCCCACAGGACAGTACCACTCCAATACAGCAGGGGGCAGTGAAAAAAACTCGCTCCTAGCTACCAGTCACCATTTGTTAGCCGTAATTCATGGCTGTGTGACCAATAGGGCATAACTTGTTTCCCAGTGGACAATCAAAATATTCTATTGATGAACTAATTAGTTAACTAGTTAAGTTTGCCATACTGAATAAACACACTTAACTTGTCACGTTCGTGGTAATTGCTATCCCTTCACTATATAGCTACCATAGGGGTGCATATTTAATTATCTCTGTAATATACAGTTGACTAAATATCGTGTGTGGCCTAAATCTTGTGAGTGGCCTGCTTTATAGTGGGAGTAGCAGAGCAGTAGAGATACACTAATCTCTACTGCTCTGTGTTGCATCAACCTATCCGCACTGTTTAAAGATCAGTGGATCTGCTAAACACTGCATCAGAAAACACGCTGTGAAACCTTCAAAAGTGACGCAATCAGCTAGACAGATATCCAATTTATTTTTACAAAATTGAGTTGGCAACAAAGGGAAAGACATAAGCCAGATGAAAGTCTAACCTAAACTTCCACGCCACGTTTTTCAGAGGAGAGCTGCGGATGTCTACACTCTCCTCAATCGGCAGGGGGGTTCGCACATGAACGCAGCTGTGCTTGCTGATAACTTGACATTCCAAATTATGGTGGGAATTGTTCGGACCCCAAGTTGGGCACAACATTTATGAAAACACTTCCACACCACATGTGGTCCCGTTTGTGAACTTTCCGTTCAGCGCCTTTGCGCCATATTTTACTTTATTATTTCTTTGATTTAAAAAAAATCTTCTGGTACTTTTTCATGGTCAATAGAAGGGAGCCTAAGCCGATTGCATTCTGCTCTGTGATTGGTCACTCTGGGCAGTTCTGCTCATCTTTGGCTGCTAATTACCTGCAAAGATTCAACCAGTTGAATTGTCCAAAAACAACCAGAACGGTCATCAGCAAGTGATAACACACAAGGATGGTTTCACCGCTTGGTCAATACGTTCCTCCATCTGTACCTGTATCCTGCTGGTCTGTTGTCGGTAAACGTAAAACCAAAACCGCTACCCGAGAAAATGTGGTTGGCAGCTCTGAGCACGGTAATTGTACTAACTAATAATAAAGATAAAGATGTTGAAATAAGTGCAGAATCTGAAATTAGGGGACTATTTATGGTGCTGCAGGCTGAAGGTCAGTGTACACTCCATGTCATGTAATAACCTCTAATTATAACAAATTCCACTTTTCTCTTCTGGTCTGCACACACTTCTGCACTTGTGCTTAACCAATTAGTGACGCTATTGGAGGCCGAAAGGTACGCTGCATAGGAATGAGATGCAATCGCAAGAAAAGTGTCCAATCAGGACCATGTGAAAATAAACCACAGGTTGTATGGGAATGTTCACTAACGAGGGTGTGACACAAATAACTGTAGTAACACAGCTCGAAATAAAACACCAGTGTTCATGACTCACCTTCAGGAGTTGCTTTGATTTTTTGCAATAGATGTATCCCTCCCTCCTCCCCCCTCTCTCTCATAGCAGTGCATTCACTTTGTGTTTGAGATTTCACCCCAAATCCTAAATTACCCATTCAATTAAATTCCCTCACGCTGGTATTTCAAAAATAATGATGTCCCATTAACAGCATCTGTGCTTAATACTGGTTCTCACTGCAGCTGAACAACAAATTAGACCCATCTGCTGTATAATAGAATAAACACAATAAAAGTAGTCATTTTATCCCCAGTCTGTGCGCGGTAAAGAGCGGATAGGCATTTGGAAACATTTAAAAGAGAAAGAGGATTGTGTTTTTGTAGCCTCCTGGATCATTGCATATGTTACATTTAAATATAATTATACATTTCATAAAAATCAGACAGAAAACGCTCCTTGCAACAGAAAATCCCTCTGGCGTAAAAGAACAGAGGAAAGGTTGTCTGCAGTTGAAATTTTGTTGATATTCCTCTTTCTCGTGCCACAGTATGCGGATGTCTTTGTGTGTCATGTGTAATAAACACTCAATACACAGGGATTCATTCTTATACATCTCAACAAAAAACGTTTTCAATGTACAAAAATGTACTCACGCATGCACAGCACTGTTAAAACTAGCAAAATGTACTAACAATACTACCCTGTGTTTTTTCATCTTACCATCGGAAGAGAATGTGGTTATTCGAACTTTATGTGCTCTACTACCCTATGGCTCTACCGCGCCGTGTAATAATGTAATTGGCATGCTACACACTCCGGTACAGTAGGTGGCGGTATGTACCTTTACATTGGTATACCGCCATTAAGCCAAAAAAGAAGAAGAAGAGGAGAAGCATGTTTGTTTTTACCATCCTGGAAACTATGCTAGCTACAACTTGATCATTTCTGTGCCGACGCTTGCTTATCAAAAACTAATGTTAGGTCTGCCCTACAGCTTGATCATTCGTTAATATTTGTACCTACGTTTTTTTTTTTTTTTTTTTTTTTTTACAAATAACAAACGTTACAGTCGTCCTTTCTCTAGCTTATCAATAACTAACGTTAGCTAAAGTTACAGCTTTATCATTCATTCATTTTTCTACCGACGCTTGCTTACCAACAACGTGAACTAATCTAACGTTAAATCTTACAGCTTGAGCATTCATTAAACCGACTAACGTCTCAATCGGTTTGACATATTTACTCGTAACGTAAAACAGCGATTTACTGAAGTAACATGTAAACGATAACGTCTATCTATCCAACGCATCTAAGTTACCTTGTATTGCTAGCAAGCTAACTAAGCGACTAAGAGAACGAACTATTATTATATGTTTTTTCCTCGGTTAAACTGCAAACGTCTCGCCTCGAAATTCAAAAACCCCAGACAAAGAAATCATCCACGATTTCTAACATTTCCCATGTGCGATTGGTTGAAACCGCCCAGATGAAGCTCCTCCATGATCTGGCGTCGGTGATTGGCAGATTTTCATAGCCTATTTAATAAAAGGACACCATGTATTTATGTATTTTTACCAGCGCTTTTCTTTTTAATGCAATAATCTCCTTATATTGGTTATAAGTGGTTATATCTATTGTGGCAGCTGGACTAGTAGTACCTCACTACTGGCCCGACCAAGCCTTAACGTCGAGCCCTGTATGTTTATATATACCTACCTTGGTAGACCATTAAATCTGATTCACCTTCATCCGAAAAAATGAGGAATAGACAGAGAACGACAAACAGAGGCGTGTCTCGGGAGGTCCTAATCATGGCAGTTGCGGAAGTGGAGGACTGGGGCAAACCGGTTAGGGGAGTGGCCAGAGCTTACGGGATCTGTCACGTGACCTTACAACGGTACCTGAGGAAATGCAAACTGTTAAAAGAGGCTGGAATTCTCGAGTTTCCCACTGTAGGCTACTATAGTCGGCGAGTGTTCAGTGTTGCACAGGAAACGGAACTCAGCAATTACCTCAGAACAGCATCCGCCATTTACTTTGGCCTGACCCCAAGGGAGGTAGAGTACCCATTAACAATCCATTATAGCTTAATAGCCATATAGGTTCAATATCAGTTCATGGACTGTCACTGCTGTATAATTCAAAAATACTGTTTAATAACCCATAGATGGATAAATAAATTGTTATTTTTGTTCATAATTTATGTTAAAATGTCATTTACTTTCATTTAAAAAAAGTTTTTAAAAAGATCAACAGTTCATGTTCATATACATATTAATATGAGCTAATTTAAATAAGTGTAAGTCAATGTCATTAAATTAAATCTAATATTTCCCAGGTCCGAAAACTGGCATTCCAATGTGCCAAGACCTATGGCTGTATCTACCCTGAGGCCTGGAACACCAAAGAAATGGCAGGACCTGATTGGTTTGCGTCTTTCCTTAAGAGGAACCCTATGTTGTCCGTCCGCACCCCGCAGGCTACCAGTATGTCAAGGGCCACCAATGTGTCCAGTTTCTTCAGTAACTTGGCGACTGTCCTCGGGAGGCATGCTTTTGAAGCAAAGGACATATGGAACAGTGACGAAACGGGGATCACGACGGTCCATTCCCCTGCGAAGATTGTTGCCACCAAGGGACTCAAACAAGTGGGAGGGACGACCTCTGGCGAGAGCGGCAGCCTGGTGACGCTGGTGGTGGCTGTTAACGCCCAGGGGAACATAATTCCCCCACTTTTCATTTTCCCCCGAAAAAAGTTTCAGACCCACTTTATCTGCGGTGCTCCCGCGGGGTCCGTTGGCACGGCGAACCAGTCGGGCTGGATGAGGGAGGAGGAGTTTCTGCTCTTTCTCCGCCATTTTGTGCACCACACGAGGGCGTCCTCAGATTCCAAGGTCCTGCTCTTGCTGGACAACCACACGTCGCACGTGTCGGTGGCAGCAATAAACTTCTGCCAGGAGAATGGTGTGGTGCTCCTTACTTTCCCACCACACTGCTCACATAAGCTCCAGCCCCTGGACCGCAGTGTGTTTGCTCCTTTTAAAAAAAAGATGAGCACACTTATGGAAAGCTGGATGAGGAGCCACCCAGGTAAAATGATTACCATTTGTGACCTGCCTAGTATTGTTGCTGAGGCCCTGCCCCAGGCTGCGACACCTCATAATATCATGGCAGGCTTCAGGTGTACAGGGATCTGGCCGTTCAACGACGCCGTCTTTACGGATGCGGATTTTGCCCCAGGCTACGTCACCGACAGGCCTGCTGGCACCACACTGCCCGCCGCTGCACTCGCCGTGCCAACCTTGGCTGCTACGGCAACCACCGCCGACCCTACAGAGCCCATTGCTGCCTCCGTAACTCCTGCTGCTGCCACTGCTGCTATGACATGGCCTGTCACCACAGCAGCCACAGGATCCTGTTCCCCAAACCCATCCCCATTCCCAGCTGGTAGTTTCAGCCCAGTTGCTATCAGGCCCTTCCCCAAGGCAGGACCAAGGAAGTCCTCCGCCAAGAAGAAGAAGGCGTCCAGTGAGATGTTGACCATCCGCACCATTGAGAGGACCCTGGATGGGGAAGAGGAAGACGACGAAAACAAGAAGAAGAAGTCTACGCCTAATAAAGCTACAAGGAGGCGAGACCTAACCCCCAAACGCAAGAATAGGCCGACTAATCCGGTGGCGCAGGAAAGCTGTCTTTACCTCGTCTGTGAAGAAGATTTAGCTACAACTCTCCCTACTGGTGAGCAATGCATCTAATGCCTCTTCTGTAAAGGGTGGGCACACGAAGCCAGCACAGAGGGACATTTGCCATATTTGTGAAGAACAGTAGGCCAACAGTAGGCTAACAGTAGGCTAGCATATACACTTGTGTTTACAGAAAGTCTTGTTAACAACAATGGATGTTAGGCGGCAGTGTAGTATAATGGTTAAGGAACTGGACTTGTAACTGAAAGGTTGCAGGTTCGATTCCCAGGTAGGACACTGCCGTTGTACCCTTGAGCAAGGTACTTAACCTGCATTGCTTCAGTATATATCCAGCTGTATGAATGGATAAATGTAATAAGAAGTATGTAAGTCGCTCTGGATAAGAGCGTCTGCTAAATGCCTATAATGTAATGTAATGGATGTCATAGGGGTATTAGTCTCGCTCTTATCCATGTCTTTGGAGACAATCATCACATACTAATTGTAGGTGTCATATGCAGTTGGCTAGACAAAAGCCCCTTTCACACATGGAACCCGTGACATTTATTTATCCGGGTTAGGTATCGGTTTTCCTCATTCCCAACTCGATCTCCTATACGGAAAATTTCCGTGTCAAGTCTGTTCACACATTACATGACCGTTCCGGATAAATTAAGCAAGGCAGGATTTCTACCTGAGGCAATGCAGGACAATTAAAGGATAATTCTGTTTTTTTTTTTACTTGGGCCTATTTTTACAAACTGTTTCCATAAATAAAATTATTATCATTACCAATCAACATGGTGGAATTTGTTTGTAAAAATAGGTCAAAGTTGAATTGAATTGTAGACGGATTGTAGATCAGGTCACCAAAAAGGTTTTCAGCGGAGCAAAGTGGGACCAGCACTTTGTTAGGCAGCAAATACGAATCACAATCTAGAGCTAACTTACTTTGTCAAAGTAACGTTTTTTTTCATCAGCAGTGAGGTGCACGATTTCTTTGTGTTGGCCATCTCTCCCCCACCCACTGACTGAGCGTAAGGGACCACTGCAGCACATTATAGACCTAAAGATGTGCTGTGTTTTCACTGTCATTGTCATAGAAACCTATTAATTAAAAAAAAATCTCAAGCACATTTTCTGCCATTTTCAGACTCTGTTACAACGTACCCCACCCCGTCTACATCGCTGGAGGTTTTGATGAATTTACCGTTCATGCCAGTGGACCCTGTGGACAGAAACAAGTGTACCATTGCTCAAATCAAGTCGATGGCATTGCGAAAACATGTACGTTTATTTTGTGACTTGCTTTGGCTGTGTAATTTTCCTTTTATTTAAATGCTTGGCATGGAGGAAGTGATCAGTAATGGGGCTAATTATAGCGCAGCTTTGCAGTGAATTATGCGTCATGAAAGTTTTTTTTTTCCTCAATGTGTTTTGTAGACGGCTAATTCTTTCTCTTTTGCATTTGATGCGTGCGCTTTCAGGTGGATGTGCTGGAAGCCAGGGTTTCTCACGTGAAAAGCAGCACAGTGATGGAGGAGATGCAGACGTGTTACCTCGAGGACACCAGCGGGCGCATTATGCTTCAGCTGTGGGAAGACCAGGTCGGCACCGCGTCAGCCGGGGTGTCCTACCGCTTCACCAACGTCAACGCGCGAGAATTCGCGGGGAAGCTGTTCTTAAGCGCTATCTGCGGTAGCACCATCACGGCGATCGCCGATCTTCAAGGTATCCCACCTGGTGAGACGGACCTGTCCGACGACGAGCAGGCCCTGTCAACGGTGAACGGACAGGTCAGCGGAGTGGAGATCACCGTCATGCGGCGTTGCCGTAGGTGTCGAAAAACACAAACTAGCTTTGAGGTGAAGGCCAATTTTCATCGGTGTGAAAACTGCCTGATGCTGCAGAAGAGCGACATGTACACGGCCATCGGTAACGGGACCTTAGGAGTGATGGGTGAACACGGAGACAGAGATGTGGTCATCAGAGATTCTGTGCTGACCAAGTACCTGGAGAGCGAAGGACTCTTGCATTTGATGCTGGAACCACAGGATGTGGAGGTACATTTTTTGGATGGAGGACAATTTGAACTGAAGTTGTGCAATGACGTGGTCATCGCCCTGAATAAGAATGTACTTGACGCCACAACGGAAGACCGTTCCATGAAAACGAGAGATTTCAAGTCAGAGGACCGTTTTTTGGAAACGATGAGAGATCTCAGATCAGAGGACCGTTTTTTGGAAACGATGAGAGATCTCAGATCAGAGGACCGTTTTTTGGATGATGCACAAATGGGGTTACTCTAAAACGGGGTGAGCCATAGAAAAACAATCTCACCGACGCCACTGTTTTTAAAATGTTTTTCATTGTGAGAGTTTCTGAAGCCCCTGATGCTAACCCTAGTAGGTCTTTACAGTATAGAATGCTTGTTAAATGTTCTTGTTAAATTTTCTAAAATGGGTTATGGTTTTCTTTAGTCTTCAACTGATTTCTGTCTCTTTGATTTGAGATGCATGGTTTAGACATCTGGTTTAGTTAACTTGTTAAGAGTATGTTCAACTTTGAACAGTGAAACTGTATTTTGCTAATAAACCTTAAACATTTAATCCTTTGACTTGTTGAAATTATCTTTCATTACAAAGCCTAGATAACCAAATCATAAACTTAAATTTTGCACAGAGCATACAGTATGACACCAAATAAAACATGTAAGCTGAAAGTAACCCAATCCCCAAACTGAACCTTATGAAATTTGAATTCAGTCGGTACATTCATGCACATGATGTGGGAGTGTCCACAGGTAAAAACCTGGGAAAAGGTCAGATGTGATGGGAATAAAGACTGTTGGCCACATTAAGCGTTAATGAATGATGATTCTTCTCTGGATCTTAACATAATTCACAGGCGTCTGATGTTAATTGGGCTCACAGCTGCTAAAAAGATGGTTGCAACTAGCTGGCTGCCACCCCATACTTTATCGATCCATCGGTGGCATCAGTCTTTGGTTAACTCTCTAACTACGGAGCTCTCCACAGCAAGGACCAACCAACTCAGCCAGACAAACTACGGAGCTCTCCACAGCAAGGACCAACCAACTCAGCCAGACAAACTACGGAGCTCTCCACAGCAAGGACCAACCAACTCAGCCAGACAAACTACGGAGCTCTCCACAGCAAGGACCAACCAACTCAGCCAGACAAACTACGGAGCTCTCCACAGCAAGGACCAACCAACTCAGCCAGACAAACTACGGAGCTCTCCACAGCGAGGACCAACCAACTCAGCCAGACAAACTACGGAGCTCTCCACAGCAAGGACCAACTAACTCAGCCAGACAAACTACGGAGCTCTCCACAGCAAGGACCAACCAACTCAGCCAGACAAACTACGGAGCTCTCCACAGCGAGGACCAACCAACTCAGCCAGACAAACTACGGAGCTCTCCACAGCGAGGACCAACCAACTCAGTGTTCAGTTCCTCCTCAATCGTTATAATTATTGTGGTAATCGTAAATCTCAACAAAAAATGGTTTAAACATACAAAAATGTCAAGTTACTCACACATACAAAGCACTGTCTAAGCCATTAATTAAAACTTTCAAAGTCTAGGCTTGCCATCAAAAGTATTGATATCAAAATGAGGCCAAGTTACTACAAACAATAATGGCTATCTGCTCACACAAATTAAACAAGCTCTATTTCAAAGCAATGCTACCCAATGTTTCCATAATTATTTAATGTAGGGTTTTTCATCTTACCATCTGAAGAGAATATGGTCATTGAAACTGCCACATCAATTCTGCAAGTTCGAAGAGCATGCAACGGAATATATTTTCATTTTCATTTTGGCAAAGAAATTTCAGCTTTCACACTCATTTTCACTTTCAAATAAGAGATTTAGATAAACTGGACTTGTTTTTTAGTTAAATTCAGCCTGGATCTAAATATGTCCCATTAGACTCCATTGTAAAGTGTTTTTTTTTGGGTGAATAAAGCTCATAAATGTGAAATGTGAGTTAACACTGAACATTTAGCTAAGATTCTCATCCAACTCCACAGAGCCTATAGTGTTGGAAATGTGTTGGATCTTTACCGATGTTGCATTTGACACTAAAGCTGCCATCATGATCAAACAGATTTTAGATGGGTGGATGAATTCGTTTTAAATACGTTTAACACATTCACAGTGTGTCTGGGACATCTCAGGTCCAGGCTGTAGACATGGCTGGAATCCAGGCCTCTGTCCATCATCTGCTGCTTAACGCGCAAGCCATGCGCCAAAGGAACCAGAGTGCATTTCTGGGACAAGTCCGGGATTTGCAGCCTCGACGCGGCTTCATTTGCACGGCTAGAATTCCTGCGCGCATTGAAATGCCAGGTCCGTGTAAACGAAAGACGTGAAACCGCCCGGCGTGTTACAAATAATAATAACTTTATTTATATTGCACTTTTCATACAACGGTTTGCAGCCCAAAGCGCTTCACAGAAGAACATTTGCATTTAAAAAACAGAAGTATTATTGAGCCCTGAAACATTCAGACCCATTGAGGTCGCGAGGAAACGCTCGCGCAGTTGTGGTTTGGCACAGGTAAACGCTTCGTTGCCACTTTTCACTTAAATACAGCAGGTGACCCCTCTCTGTTGGGTTACCGGTGGAGAAGCTGCGGCCAGATTAAGTCTACACTGGAAATAAGCTGCGAGCAGGTTTTTTAAGGAGTGCTTGAAAACTCATGCACGATATAATGCTATTTTAATGCTGTTGACATAGTTCAGCCAGGTGCGCACGTTGTCCTCATCTGACGCTGTGATTAAAAACGCATCACAACAGTATATGCTTATAATAATAATAATAATTACGTTTTTTTACTACACCTTTAAAACTTTCAGCCCAAAGTACCTAATGGAACACTATCATAACATCATGATATAATTCTCAAGAAGATGTAAGAAGTAAAAACACAATAAAGTAATGTTGAAAGGTAGTTAAATATATTAATATAAAGAGAAAGGTATTTTATTTGTCAGAGTTAATGTTTAAAGAAAATGTATGAACCAACTCTTTCTAGCCTACTGCTAGCTTCAATTTAAAGGCATGGTGTCAGTCTGTCACATTATCGCGGTTGCGTTCAAGTTGTGAAATGTTTTTCTACAGTTTGTCTCGAATGCTAAATCTACTCTAAAGGGTTTGCAATAATTTGAAAGAAAAATTTGAATCTTTGATACAAACCCCGGTATTTTTTCAGTATAATTATGCGTCTTATGAGTTATTGGATTCCCAATGGAGTTATGGACACAAAGGGAAATTCCTTGCGCAATTGGGCTTCGCAGGGCTAGTTTGGCAGATCAAATCATATTCAGTCAAGCTCTAAAACAAGACGTTACAAACACTTTCAACCGTCAATAGCTAAGATCGATAAGCGCTTCCCAGACAGAGCCTAGATGGCATGCGCCGTCCAGGCAAATGCCACTGCCATGAGATATCACCATTTATCAATATCCTATGAACTGTTTTGCGGCTTCTGACATTTTGTTTGTGAATGCAGCCCGTTTCATTTTGAATAAGGTGCATTGACTTCTCCCTGTGTCCCTCGCTAGGTGTTATCCCGAACCGCACAATAATACCTGACATTTCTACCTTTGCGCATCTTCGCCCTATATTTATGTCATTCGGGCATGTTCTTGGGAGTCTGGCCTGCTTCCATGGCAACGTCTCTACTCGCAGTCTTATCGCCGTGGATACCAGGTAAAACTAAGAGCTGTCTGGAATGCGGTGGGAAGCTTCCAGGGACAGACGTTGTGAAGAGAATACGCGTACGACTGCTGCCAGGATTCTGTTGGCCAGAGAGGATTTTAGCGTGGTGTTGACAAAGCGAGAAAATCACAAAATCTGGCACCAGCGAGCAAAAGATTGTTTAGTTGAGCTCTGCTGGGAAAATTATACTGCTTATAGAGGACAACACCTTCTAAAACGATTAAGAAATAAATAATGATTATTCATTATGTTATTGAACACCTTTTTTTCAATATGCATCAGTGGCGTAGCCAGAAATCATTTTTGGGGTAGGCCGGTGAAAAAGTGGGTAGGCCGACTAGGTAAGTTTTTTTTTCGAAATAATGTTGCATTTTCCCACACGCTCTATGCCCGGCTCCAGCACTCCTTGGAGCCATCCTATGACATTGCTGTATTTCTAACGGCAACGACAAATTACACAAATAAATTTTTCACCATTTTTAAAATCAATATTAGCTACAGCAAGACTAAATACACAACATAGGAGAACACAGGCTTAACATAAACCCAAACCAACAATGCAACACCCCTCCCTATAGCGTCCGCCCGCTGGTGACAGGCACAGTTTATTATCCCGAATTAAGAGAAAATAACTGAATTAAAATCGGATGGCTGATATGTAGGCCTACACGACAAAGTCGGGGGGAAAATCAGTTAAAACCCCAGACCACCAAGCACCAATATAGCCAGCCCTGGCACAGGCAGAAACACATCAGCTATACAATTTTAAGGCCAACAATTTTATTAAAACTTGATTTAATTATTTACTTACTTACTTACGACACATCTACAAGTGATAAGTGATAGTAACAACCTGTTAACTTACAATACAGCACCTTTAGTGACCACATTATAGTAACATTGCCACGGCGGGCATGAAAAATGTAGCTTAGCTATGATTCTACCTTTGCTGACTTGTAGCGGAGGAGGTGCCAAGTCAAGTTGTTTAGCTGCGCTATTCATTGATGACTGGAGACGAGTTTTAATTCCGTTTGTGGTAGAAAACAGTCTCTCCACACGGCAAGATGTCATTGGGAGTGCGGCAATGACTCTTAATAGTGAATTTAAACTCGGGAAAACGTCTTGAGGGCAACTGTCCAGTAGCCTAAGCTATTATGGAATAACAGAACAGGTTCCCGATTCAATTCTGCGGTTCAACTGTGAATTCAGGATCAGGCATTGATATACCATACGGCTCGCAGGGGGCCGGCCGTCAGAAGTTCTTTTCGGCCAAAAGTTTGCGAATCTTTGAGAAAGGAGACCGCCGCTGGCAAAAGGCCATATGTGTCTTCTTGAAATCTTGTATTCTGTTCTGCGTTCTGCGTGTCCACAATGCTACTCCACGTTAGCTTTAAATCGCTGTTGTTCTTGCTTGACGTTTTTCCTAAAGTAGGCCGTGTTGCACTTACAGAATCGGTCCATTTTGCCGGTAGTTTTCGCTGCCGTGTAGCAGTGACATCCTAGTTAGTGGTGTCGTGTTTGTTCTTCAGCTCCTCGGATAACTTCAGCACCAAAATCCGAGTTATCTGTGAATTTATTAGCTAAATGATAGCTCACAAACTAATTTTGGAATACACAGACGACAGCCTTGCCACATATAGGCTAGCCTTTTTTTTTTTACCGCGTGCAGTAACTTTTTTATGTTTCAGAGTTTTAATAGGTCACAATACAATGACGACACATACGGAAAACAAATCAAATTAATTATCTTTAAAAATTCTAATGTAAAAATATGTTTTCTGCCATTTGATTGGGTAGGCCTATGATCAATATGGATAGGCCTAGGCATACCCAGGCCTGCCCGTTGCTACGCCGCTGATATATGCACGTATTTATCAATGTTCTTATCTATATAATTTGGATATTAGAGCTTGAATTCACTTTTTTGAGCACTTTTCAGCATACAGGTTCAATATTTTTTTTTAAAGTATATAACCATCAAAAAAAGTGCACATTAATAAAAAAACATTCAATGTTCATTGACAACATATTACTAAATTGACACCAAACCCTCCGTTCCATATTACTAACTGCAGTAGCACACTAGACTTTTTTACATTCATTATATGATGAATACACCCATCAGCAAACATTCAAAAAAGGCTGTCGGTTCATTCAAATTCCAGTTTGCAAGAATAAACTCATTTAAAATCCTAAAACAAGCACGTAATTGCTGGGATTATCTAATTCAGTGTATGGAAATAAGATCAAAATGAAATACAAAAAAAGGAGAAACAAATTATGTTGGATCAGTCAGCGACACCAGGGGCCACATGTATAAAACTCGGAGTAAAAGAATGCGTAAAAGAACGCTCAGGGTGAAAGTCGGAAATTTCGCTTTAAAAAAGTATTGTATTTTCTACCTCTGCCTTTCTGTCACCGTGTCGCCATATCACATGGGCCGCTCCCACTCAAACACATTACGTGGTGTGTGTTCCATTGTGTGCAGAGGTAGATAGATTCAGCACATGTTGTATATATTATACTGAATTTCTGCGTGGAAACTCGCTTACGCTGCTTTCTGAGGGCATTTTTCTGCTCAGCACTGTTTATACATGTGGCCCCTGCACTGTTTATACATGTGGCCCCAGCACTGTTTATACATGTGGCCCCTGCTCTGTTTATACATGTGGCCCCAGCACTGTTTATACATGTGGCCCCAGCTCTGTTTATACATGTGGCCCCAGCTCTGTTTATACATGTGGCCCCAGCTCTGTTTATACATGTGGCCCCAGCTCTGTTTATACATGTGGCCCCAGCACTGTTTATACATGTGGCCCCAGCTCTGTATACATGTGGCCCCAGCACTGTTTATACATGTGGCCCCAGCTCTGTTTATACATGTGGCTCCAGCTCTGTTTATACATGTGGCCCCAGCACTGTTTATACATGTGGCCCCAGCACTGTTTATACATGTGGCCCCAGCTCTGTTTATACATGTGGCCCCAGCACTGTTTATACATGTGGCCCCAGCACTGTTTATACATGTGGCCCCAGCACTGTTTATACATGTGGCCCCAGCACTGTTTATACATGTGGCCCCAGCACTGTTTATACATGTGGCCCCAGCTCTGTTTATACATGTGGCCCCAGCACTGTTGGGGCCTTTTCATCCCATAAGCATTTCCCAAGTTTGGTGGGGCTTGTAAATCCAAGTCCTAGCTGTAGTTTGTGACTTGACCAATAATGTCACATCAATTAACTAGTCAAGAGCAGACGTCATGAAATAGTTTTTATAGTACAGCAGACCCGATAGTCTATAGCAGTGATTTTCAACCACTGTGCCGCGGCACACTAGTGTGCCGTGAGAGATCGTCAGGTGTGCCGTGGGAAATGATCCAACTTCACTTAATTAGTAACACTTTTGGTTGGTGGTGTGACTCAGGATTTTGTTTAATGTCAAAAATGTGCCTTGGCTCAAAAAAGGTTGAAAAACACTGGTCTATAGTACAGTAGACCCTGTAGCTATATAGGACAAGGGCTAAAGCCCCCTGGTAGTATAAAAATGTACCCATGTGTATGTGAATCACTGTAGCCAACCATTTGTGTAATTGTAGAATGCAGTTTTCAGTACATATCTTTAGTATTTTCACTAAAGTATTTATGAATAAATTAGTGAAAATAATCAAGACAAGATTTTGATAAATGTGTTTATAAATTTTGTATAGCACTGAAGTTTTGCTAATGTGATTAAAACTCACTGTGAGGGAAGCCTTCTAGCATGGCTCCAGTTTAATCAATTGAGCTGCTTTGAAGGCAACCTACAAATACAATTAGCAAAGATCTCCGGTTTCATAATACGGAATGGCCATTTAAAAAAACTTTTTTTTTTTTTTTTTAAATACACAGATTAACTGCATTTGCTAATTCATATCAATAGTGTCTAAGCAATCTCTAATAAAAAAAATTGATTGATTTTTTAAAAATGGTGATTAAAATGAATTTGATGATTAACGGTTGTGCTGTGTGTAACAGACAGTAATTCTGACTGGGTGTACAGAACAGGCAGCAATGGCACAATAGCTTCAGAGACTCCAGGAGGAGGCTGTCTCACAGGTCTGCTTTTGATCAATGCACCATTCTGTGTGCATTTGTGAAAGGGCCTCGCGATGCATCATAGAATGGGAGAAATGCACTGCTTTATAACAACCAGTTCACTCATTACTGGGAAACTCTGGCTGCTCTATGGAAAAAAACAAAAACATTATCAGTTTAATAAAAGGTTATTGTTGTATAATCGAAATAGAAATGAATCTCAAATGTGTTACATCCGCTGTTTCCCTTCCTTTCAGATTCAGATTCAGATTCAGATTTCTTTATTCACCATTTATGTTAAAAACATATAGGAACTTGTCTTGGCATTACCGTGCAGTGCATCATTTTTTTCACAAGTATAGACAAGTGCAGACAAGACAGAACAGTGAAAAACAACAAGACAATAAAGTGCAATGGCTAGTGAAGTGCAATAAGGTCAGAGTTCAGTCCTAGAAGGGGGCAGGGGAACACCTGACTCATTTACGAGGCGTGCTACTGAGGGGAAGAAGCTGAGTCTGTGGCGGGTTGTCAGAGTCTTGGGCAGCCGTAGCCGCCTGCCATGGGGAAGCAGGGTGAAGAGGTTGTGACCCGGGTGGGAGGGGTCTGCCATGATCTTCCTGGCCCTCCTCAGGGCCCTGGTGTCATATAGGTACCTGAGGGAGGGGAGGGCACAGCCGATGACCCTCTCCGCTGATCGTATCACCCGCTGCAGCTTGGTCTTGTTGGAGAGGGAGAGGATGGACTCAATGATGGAGGTGTAAAACTGAGTCATCATAGTCCTTGGCAGCCTGAACTTCCTCAGCTGCAACAGGAAGAACATCCTCTTCCGGGCCTTCTTCATGAGAGCATCAAGGTTCAGCTCCAATTTCAGGTCCCGGGACATCGTCATGCCCAGGAAGCGGCATGACTCCACTGAGGCCACCGGGATGCCTCCCAGGTTGATCGGAGGAGGGGGGGCTGCGCTGCGCCTGAAGTCCACTACCATCTCCACTGTTTTAAGAGCATTCAGGGCCAGGTTGTTATAGTTGCACCAGCTCTGCAGCCGCGTGATCTCCCTCCTGTAGGCAGACTCATCCCCCTTGGAAATGAGGCCCACCAGGGTGGTGTCGTCCGCAAACTTCAAGAGCTTGACCGACGGGTGGAGAGAGACGCAGCTGTTGGTGTACAGGGAGAACAGTAGGGGGGACAGAACACAGCCCTGCGGGGAGCCAGTGCTGATGGACATTGGGTTGGAGATGTTCTTACCCAGCTTCACCCGCTGCGACCTGTTGGTGAGGAAGTCCGTAATCCACCTGCAGGTAGAGTCCGGCACCCGCAGCAGGGACAGCTGGTGCTCCAGGATATGCGGACGGATGGTATTGAAGGCCGAGCTGAAGTCCACAAACAGGATCCTGGCGTAGGTCCCTGCAGTGTCCAGATGTTCCAGGACATAGTGCAGAGCCATGTTCACGGTGTCCTCCGTGGATCTGTTGGCTCTGTATGCAAACTGCAGGGAGTCTAATAGAGGGTCTGTGATGGATTTCAGGTGGGCCAGGACAAGGCGCTCAAAGACCTTCATGACTACCGACGTCAGGGCGACAGGTCTGTAGTCATTGAGGCCTGTGACCTTGGCCTTCTTCGGGACGGGGATGATGGTGGAGGCCTTGAAGCACGCTGGGACCCGACACAGCTCCAGTGAGGTGTTGAAGATGTTGGTAAACACCGGGGACAGCTGGTCGGCACAGTACTTCAGGATGGCAGGTGTGACGGAGTCTGGCCCGGCCGCCTTCCGGGGATTTTGACTCCTAAACAGGCAGTTCACCTCCCTTTCTGTGACAGAGAGGGAGGAGGGGAGAGGGGAGAGGGGGGGAGGATGGGGGGGGGGGGGGGTAGCAGGGGAGACAGGGTCCCCACCGGGGGCCGGGGACCGTGTGAGTGTCCGGGGGGAGTGAAGGAAGAGGGCAGGGGGGAACATCTCTGTCTCGAACCTGCAGTAGAACTCGTTGAGCTCATTGGCGAGGAGGAGGTTGTCAGACGTCTGTGGGGACTTTGGTTTGTAGTTGGTGATAGTTTTGAGGCCCTTCCAGACGGAGGAGGAATTCCCCTCAGAGAACTGCCGCTGCAGTTTCTCTGAGAAGCGCTGTTTCGCCTCCTTCACTGCTCTTGCAAAGTTGTACTTGGCCTCCTTAAACCTGTTGTTGTCTCCACTCCGCCTGGCTTCCTCCTTCTCAGTCCGCAGCCGCCGGAGGCGGGCCGTGAACCAGGGCTTGTCGTTGTTAAAAATCCTCCTGGAGCGGAAGGGGACACACACCTCCTCACAGAAGCTGGCGAATGACGTCACAGTATCTGTGTACTCGTCCAGGTTGTTGCCAGCCTCTGGCCCCGCCCACTCCACAAAGCCCCGGTCGCAGCCCGCGCGCTCCAACCAGGCGCAGAGTTTCTCCTGGGCCTCGCTGGACCACACTTTGAAGCGTCTTGTTACAGGTTTACAGAGTTTTAATTTCTGCCTGTAGCAAGGGATCAGATGGATTAATTCATGATCACTATTGCCCAGCGCGGCACGAGAGACAGAAAGGTAAGCCCGCCGAATTGTGCTGTAACAGTGATCCAGAGTGTTTCCTCCCCGTGTTGGACATGTGACAAGCTGCCGGTACCTCGGAAGAGCACGGCTTAGATTTGCCTTGTTAAAATCTCCGAGGACGATCACCGGGCTGTCAGGATAGTTCAGTTCAGTACACACGATCTGCTCGGCCAGTGTGTCTTGTGCTACGGTGACGTCAGCATCAGGTGGAATGTAAACACACGCGAGTATCGTAGAGCTGAATTCACGGGGAGAGT